>PITA01015925.1:0-48366 GCA_004023965.1 Spilogale gracilis
AAAAAAAAAAAAAAAAAAAAAAATATGATCTGACAACCAATAGTACAAAGATCATCTGTTTCAAAGATGAAGATAAAGTCCAATGCAAAACATTTTCATTCAATCCAAGTGTTTCAGTTAATGATAAAGCACACTTATTGCCCACATGGTCAATTTATAAGACGACAATGTGTTTTTGCCCTTGAAGTATTTCATACTGTAACCAACCTGCTACTTACCCTCTGCATATTCACATGCCTGCACAGTCTAAACCTTCTACATTGAAAATGGTAATAAAATATAACTTCTGGGGATCTGGGTGCTCAGTTGGTTGGTTAAGTGTCCGACTCTTGATTTCATCTCAGGTATTGATCTCAGAATTGTGAATTTGAGTATACACATGCGCACACGCGCGCACGCACACACATACAGACAATTTCTGATAATAGTAGTATTTAACACATTAAATAGCACCTAAATTTTAAAGTGTGGCTTATAATTGCTTGAGTGACTCATCAGTGATCATGAATTAAATAATAAATCAAAAAACTGTATGTACTCCTTAAATTAGCATTTGAATGTTGATGTTAAATCATATTTCAATCTCCTTTTTACAAAAATTAACTAACTTACCCTTTGTAAAAGAATCTTTATTAGAGCTTTTGATATTACTTAAAATTAAGTTTCTCTCCATAATTTATATCTCAGATTACAGGTTTTTTTCTCAGTTTCTTCAATGGGAGACTCTTTTTTCATGCATGGCTAATGTGCAGCTGTCACTTCATAAGTCATTTTTTGAAACATCACTATTTCTTCCTTTCTTCAGTATTACTGTGTTGATTTTAAGTTTCAATCATTTACAGTTGCTTTAAAATGAACTTTTTCTATACAAAAGAATTAAGAAAAGCAGGCATAAGGCCACAGTGCTGAACCGAATAAGGGGCATCATAATTTACGATGTCACAAGCTGTCCCCCAATCTGAACAAGACCTCTGGGCGTGTGCGTCCAGAACCCTTGCTGTGTCACCTACTGAGCCGGTCCCGAGACCCAGAGGGGAAACCTGACCTGCTCTCAGCAGCATTGTGTGGAGAGCACCAGGGTACAACTGCTTCTTGCACACAGCTGAGACCTCATGCAGGGCACCAGGATGACGCACCCCACTGGACTGAAAGCCAAAGAGCAAATTCCTGCTGCAAACACTGCATCTCAGATGCAGAAGGAAACAAAACTAACCCCACCAAATAATAGCTTTGAGAACAGAAGCACCGAAACTAAAGTGATGCGTGTGTGTGTGTGTGTGTGTGTGTGTGTGTGTGTTTAGTTGGGAAGGATCTGTGGAGGAGTAAAGTACTTTGGGTTTGTTAAGTTCCTACGCAGAGGCAGGAAACATACAAAGTGTTGAAAAAGTGATGATATATATATATAAGGATATATATAAGGACAACTTAGTGAAAGACAACTTACCATATATATATGGTTTTTCAAGATCCAGGTTTTACTCAGTTTTCTCAATCAGTTTTTGAAATATACAATCTTACAAATTCACATCCACTTCATGTAAACAAAACACTGGGGCACCGTGTCAAATATCAGCATTCAAAAATTGAACATTTTAATTCTAGCCTAAAAATATTTCATTATAAACAAATAAAATCTTTTTTTAGGAAATACACGTATTTTAGAAAGACACACTGAGGGGCGCCTGGGTGGCTCAGTTGGTTAAGCAAGTGCCTTCCACTCAGTTCATGCTCTCAGGATCCTGGGATCCAAGCCTGCGTCAGGCTCCCTGCTCAGCTGGGAGTCTGCTTCTCCCTCTCTCTCTGACGCTCCCCCCTGCCTGTGCTCTCACTTGTTATCTTTGTCTCTCTCTCAAATAAATAAAATCCTTAAACAACAACAAAAAAGAAGGACACAAGTATACTGTCCCACCTGTCTGCACACAGGTACCACCCCTGCTGAAGAGCAGCTAGGGGCTCAGGCAGGAAACTAGATGACATGGGGATCCCACAGCAGCGTACGTGTGTGTGTGCGCGCACACACATGCATGGAGCTGATGGACTTAGATGCCCTGTTACACAAAAGCAAGAGGAGGAAGCGCTCCACAGTTACACAGCAGCACACATACAGCTTCTGCCCAAACCCCAGTGGGAAGAAACCTGCACCCGAGACTCTGGTGGCCACGGGGCCATGCTCTCCAGAGCCAGCTGAGACCCAGGAAAGCCACGGTGATCATGGACATCATGGAAACCACATTACGGGAGCTGGAGATATTCAGAATTAAAGACGTTCAATTTAGGGATTTCTCTTTTTTCTATAATTAACCTGTTTATTAAAAAAATTCTGAATATACAGAAAATGGGTTCGTTTTATGGTATCTAAAGTTGACTGGTTGAGGTGTCATACACACTGCAGAGATCTATATGTTTGATCTTTCTAGTAACTGTAACGCAGACACTGGAAGTGATCCCTATTTTAAAGGAACGGCCAAAAATAAAAAAAATAAAAAAATAAAAAAATAAAAAAAAAATAAAGGAACGGCCAAAAACTGGATGAGGCTTGCCTAATGGTCTAGATTTTCTGTGTAACAGAACTAGAATTCGAACCCATGATTATTTCAGAGCCACGACTCTTAAAAACAAGGCTACAAAGACATCCAGGAAGATTAAGTGGACATACAATTCCCTATCCTTCCCACTAAATATAACACACAATGTTGGGCATCAATTATTTTATATATATTTGTTTTACATTATATATTAATATATAGTAAAAGTTTCTATGGAAGGTGTATAGGAAAGTCAAGCTGTTTGGGGACCTCAGGACCCAAGGAAGGGCACGGGGAGATTTCTCTGGGTATTCTTTTTGACTCCCATATTAGAAATGTAACTGAAGAAGCCAGTAACCCAGAAATGCCAGTGGGCACAAGCAGAAAAAGCCCCACCAAAGGATTAGAGAAAGGAGCAGCCTAGTAATATGGCAAACATTTAGAAAACAATTCCTCCAATCCAGATAAATATCACAAAAAAGTCAGACTCCACCTTTACCAAGGCCAAGTGGGGATCCTTTGTTTGCATGTTCACGAAACCTAAAAGGGCGCCCACCACACAACATCCGAAGATGCCAGAGGTAGATAGGAGTCTCGTAAGTTCATCCCCACGGGGGCAATAAGCTCACGCCCCTGAGGGACAGCTGATGCTTGAAGGCATCTCACCCAGCTCTAATAGGCCTCTTCCAGGTCTGTGGAGGCTGAATGGGCAAAATGTACTTCTGTTCCCTCCAAAGTAAGGAGCTGGGCCCCCTACTTCCTGCACCAAAGCAGTGTCTGAGGAAAGCAGTTAAAACAGAAAGTTTAATCAAGATTCAGAGAACCCATTATCCAAAACATGCCATTTGCAATTTAAAAATCACATCAGAGAAAAATCACAAAAATCTCAAACCAAATGGAAAAAGGAAGATTAAGTGAAACCAATACTGAGATGAAAGATGTTAAAATTATCTGATAAAGAATTTAACGTAGCTACCACAAAATTGCTAAGAAAAACAATTAGAAACACACTTGAAACAAATGAAAAAATAGAACATCTCAGAAAAGAAACAGTTAAAAAGAAGAACCAAATGCAAATGCATTCACTGAAATGACAACTTAGTGAATGAGTTTAACAGTACAATGGAGAAGACAGGAATGAACCGCTACAATGGAACACAGAACAACAGAAATTACTCAAATAATAGAGAGAAAACAGGAAAAAATGAACAGACTACATAACAAAATACCAAACATCGAAGTCCTGGGAGGACAGTGGGGAGTGCCTGAGATAGCAGAGAGCTATCTAGCAGAGAGCATGGTTAATTTTTTCCAAATGAGGCAAAAGACATAAACCCACAGATTCAAGATGAGTGAGCCCAAAACAGAATATACTCAATTCACACAACACCATAGCTGGAATTCTGAAAACGAAAGACAAAGGGAAAACCTTTAAAGCAGCAAGACAGGAAAGACAACTTACCTATATGAAAAAAACCTGAATGACAGAAGTTTCTCTTAAGAAACCATGGAGGGTAAAGGACTTTGCAGAGCATTTTTCAAGAGTTCATAGAAGGAGGAGGAGGAGGAGGAGAAGGAAGTGGGAAGGGAAGAAGAAGAAGAAGAAGAAGAAGGAGGAGGAGGAGGAGGAGGAGGAGGAGGAGAAATACACTATACTAAAACCTTGAAAAAGAAGAATTAAGGGGGAGGAATCAGTCTACTCAAGATTAACACTTACTGTATCGCCACAATAATCAAAACTGGGTGGTACTGGCCGAGGGACAGACATACAGACCAATGGAACAAAATCTTCATCGGAAAAATAATCCACAGAAATATGCCAACTAATTTTTGGTGATAGTGCAAGAACAATCCAGTAGAAAAATGGATAGCTTTGTCAGGAAATGATGGGGGAACAAGTGAAAATCCATGAATAAAGAAAAAAAAAGGGCTGAAATCTCGTCTTACACAAAAAAGAACTCAAAATGGGTAACTGGCTTAAATATCACTATAAAATATAACTATAAAATATACTATAAAACTTTTAGAAAATGATTACAAAATTCTCAGGGTCTAGAGTTAAGCCAAGAGTGACTTCAATTTGACACCAAAAGCACAATCCATAAAAGAAAATGAAGACAAAATTGATTTTATCAAACTCTCTTAAGTTTGAAAAGTAAGAGACACCTGGGTGGCTCAGGGGGTTAAGCCTCTGCCTTCAGCTCAGATCATGATCTCAGGGTCCTGGGATGGAACCCCACATAAGGCTCTCTGCTCAGCGTGGAGCCTGCTTCATTCTCTCTCTCTGCCTGCCTAATCTTTTTTAAAAAGTTTGAAAAGTAAGCTACACAGTGAGAGAATATGTGCAAACCAGGTATCTGACCAAGAACTTGTACTAGGATACATGAATAATACGAAAAAATAGTAAAAAAAAAAAAAAATCAGATTCGATAGGGAGAAAAAAAAGAAATTTACTGAAGAGTTTACATGGATGGCAAATAAGCACATGAAAAGATGTTCAACAGTATTACTCACCAGGAAAAAGAGAAATTAAAACTATAATGAGATCACTATATTTGCTGTGGACAGTTGTGGAGATACATCAAAGGAAAAACAAAAAACAAAAAAACAAAAAAACAGGTACGATATTTGTAGCCAGGGGTCGGAATAAAAGAAATTTAGTTAAGTGTTTAAAGTTCATTTAAAGGAAAAGAGCAACTTCAGCGAAGGAAAACAGCTGTCTGTTCCAAAATGAAAACAAGCGAAATCAGAGAGAACATCTTTCAATGGATCGCACCCAGGATCATTAGTGAGGGCTGAGGCTCAGGCACGTGGCTCACAGGAGCTATCCCCACTTACTACATGCCCCTCCTGGTAAGGGACTGCTCATATAGAAACTACCATTCCTAGCCTAGTTTGCAGTTTTATGAGGTCACATAATGAAGACCTGTCCAAGTGAATATAATCTAAAATGACCTGATCCAAATATACATCCCCTAGGATGCTCCTGTGTCCTTTTCCCTTTAGGCTGAATGGAACAGAGGTGACTTCATGCGCATCCTTGAAAGAATGGCATAAACTCTTATTAGCCTGTGTCCCTAAATGAATAGATATGTCTTTTTAATATCATGTTATAAGATTCACTATTTTTAATGTATATAACAAAAACAGCTATCAGTGTCACTGAAAAAAAGCACTTACAACACATAACCTAATTTCAGAGTTACTATGTGAAAAGTAAAGCACATCTTGGAATTTTGATATACATTTTATATTCTGTAAATAGATTACAAAGAATTTTCATAAACATTAAAACATTCACCACTAGAATCATCAACTGACTGATAGAATTTCAGAGGAATTATGCTGCTAGAACCCACCTGAAGCCAAAGTGATCTGACATCGGCTCTCTATGAGTTGCCTCTTTTAGTAAATACTGAAGGGTTCTATATAGCCCTTGATTATTGTAGTGTGACAAAATGGCTGTCAGATGAAATATTTTAGAAGTTTATGACAATTTCAGTTTACAATTTCACTGCATCTACATTTCTTGTCAACATGCTCTATGTACTATGCTGAATGCAAATACTGCCCCTTTTAAAAGATCGACACAGTGATCCATCATCTCTTTGGTTATAACCCTTTGATGGCTTCATGGAGACTACATATGGGCATCCACAATTTCTCCAAAAGGATTAAAAAAGGAATGAAGAGGGGCGACTGGGTGGCCCAGTTGGTTAAGCATCTGCCTTCAGCTCAGGTCATGATCCCAGGGTCCTAGGATTGAGCCCTGCATCAGGCTCCCTGCTCAGTGAGGAGTCTGCTTCCCCCTCTCATGCCTTCTCTCCCTCTCAAATAAATAAGTAAAATCTTAAAAAAAGGAATGAAGATTTGCTTTCTGTACTAAATAATATCATTGAAGAGATGAATAAAGATACTCCGTCAAGAAATTATTTGACTTCATTAAATATTTATGACTGTAGGACTCTTTTCCGATGTGCTATTCACACTTCCCACTATAAACTTGAGCATACCATGTGGTATTATCCACACTCCATTATCAAACATTCACAGAGCTCTTCTTACAAGTCATCAGGCCCACCCTGAAGGTGTTCACATTTCAGGTAGGAGTGCACGCTGCTGAGCATACAAATAGAAATTTAAAATCCAGCCTTTATGTGATATAATCTTTATCTTAATGAATTCCAAGGTCACAGTTCAACAGTCATCCTTCAAGAACCCAACCCACCACTTCCTTCTGTCTCTTTTTCTAACATTTTTTAACCTAGAATGTAAGAGTGAAACACAAAGATGAATTTATGTTCAAACTACATGTCCACAAGGAGAGGAAGATGCTTATTTCTCTTTGATTTTATGTGAGTTCAAGCCCAACTTTCATTTTGTTTTCCCTTCTTTTATATATTTTGGAACCCTTGTTTCTCTTTTTTCAGATTTTTTTTTAAAGATTTTATTTATTTATTTGACAGAGAGAAACACAGCTAGAGAGGGAACACAAGCAGGGGGAGTGAGAGAGGGGGAAGCAGGGAGCCTGATGTGGGGCTCGATCCTGGGTCTCTGGGATCATGACCTAAGCCAAAGGCAGTCGCTTAAAAAACTGAGCCACACAGGCGCCCCTTTTTTTATTTTTTATTTTTTTAAAGACTTTATTTATTTATTTGACAGAGAGAAACACAGCTAGAGAGGGAACACAAGCAGGGGGAGTGAGAGAGGGGTAAGCTCTTTTTTCAGATATTTTAAAATTAGTATATACTTTTAATTTTTTGAGAACATGAATACTCCTTTTCTTCTAAAGACAACCTCTTCTTCTTTCAAAAATTCCTCTTAGAATGTATATTCTTTACCTAGTTACTTCTATTTCATTCTTACTACTAAACCAATCTTCCCAGTAACTTCCAGAGGGAAAAAACAAAAACAGAAACAGTCTTATTCATTCTAACAGGTCTCTTGGGCAACAGAAGATTATGGCCTCAGTTGGTGGGAACAATGACATTGTGATTTAAAACAGTTCATGGTATTTCCCCATTCAGATTGAATTAAAACTGGTATTTAGTGCTCTTGAGGAAATTTGTGGCAAATATCCAGCCAGCAGTAAGTACTCTTGACCTCCCACACTCCCACATGTGCTTTAGCAAGTCATGTAAGTGCCATGGATGGGGATGCTTACTGCTGCCTGCCTTCGCTGCTGCGTTACTGGGCCTGAGGCTCAGGCATCCCTGGAGAGCACATCCCAGACACTCCACAGGCCAATGCCGAGGGCGGCAAGTAAGTCCCAAGTGTAGACGTAAGCAAGTAGCCACAGACAACATCTGCGATGTGCTCACTTGTCCAGCTTCCCGGCCACTCTACCCCAGACAGCAACCAGCAATCAATCAACTGAACGCTGAACCAAAGGTGGGACATGTGAATAGCCTACGTGGCAGATAACCATTAGCTACCCGCTCCCATTACTCACTCAATGAAAATCACTAAATTATCTACAGGGGTGCACCAATATTTTGGACACCCTTCTGTTATGGGACAGAATGATTTTCTAATAATATGAGGTATTTCAGTAGTTTCTTGATTTGTTCAGTTTTAAGCAATTAACAACCCCAACAGAATACATTTCTGTTTTAAATATACTACTCAGATTCCTTAAAATGTTGCATATTAACTAAAATTTTCTCCTTAATGCATATATTATAACTTATAGTTTACATTATAGTTCACTGGCTTTTCTGTTTGTTTGTTTTGTTTTGTTTTGTTTTGTTTTTTTAAAGATTGTATTTATTTGATAGAGAGAAACACAGCCAGAGAGGGAACACAAGCAGGGGGAGTGAGAGAGGGAGAAGCAGGCTTCCTGCTGAGCAGGGAGCCCGATGTGGGACTCAATCCCAGGTCTCCGGGATCATGACCTGAGCCGAAGGCAGTCGCTTAACCAACTGAGCCACCCAGGCGTCCCCATAGTTCACTGTTTTAAAATTTAAACACAAATTATCAAAGCAGTCACCTAGAACAAATGGATTGAAATGATTCAAATTCTATTTCTTCACTTCTTCATCCTTACAACCACAAGGCCAGCATCGTTTGCCTTGGATCAAGGGCTGACAGCCCCTGGCAGAGGGTGGGGGCCCCCAAACAGAGACAAAGTCCCTCAGTTAACCCTCAGTTAGTCTAAGTATTTTCCACCAACATGACAGTATTTATTAAAGTATAACAAAATATTCTAGTTCGAAACATGCATGTGTATATACACATATATATGTTAATGAAATGTTTCTATAACCATGTTGTCTAAAATTCAGACCAGCAAAATACTATTTTTCCAGGAAAAGTACTTTACCACAGACTCTGTTTAGGTTTACCTGCACATGATAACAAAAAAGGCAGAGTGAATGTGAGTCCATTTTATTATTACTTTTAAGAGTTATAGAGATGATTTACCCCCTTATTGCCTGCACCAGGATATAAACTCCTGCCACCAGCCCTTGGTAAGTTCCCTGACATAAACCATATATTTCTGTGTGTGTGTATGCATGTGCATGTGCTTTCCTGTTTGAAGGTAAGATTCTTGACTATATATTCAGGAATTGATGACACTTTGAAAAAGGTGTGGCTAGCTATCAAAACAACTCATTTTCTATTTTGAATCTCTTAAGTTATATAGTTCTTTAGTACAATATATACTCAGAATTAACTGATAAGCATTAAGGCCACACCATCAAGTATTCACACCTAAATATGGAAATCATAATGTTTGACCTCGGTCTTAGACAATTAAAAACAAAAGATAGATTACCAGTTACAGACAAATCACCCTAAAATACGGAATGCAAAATTTAGACACTGTGCTACACACACACACAAACATGTACCACCTTGACACCCTCTTTTATTTAAAAACTAAATGGATATTCCTGTCTTGTCCCTGACCATAGAGAAAAAGCTCTCAGTTTTTCTCCATTGAGTATGTTTCCTGTCAGTATTTCATATATGGTCTTTATTATGTTGAGGTATGTTTCCTTCCAAAGTAACTGTGTTGAGGGGTTTATCAAGAATGGACATTGTACTTTGTCCAATGCTTTTTCTGCATCTAATGAGAGGATCATATGGTTCTTATCCTTTCTTTTATTAATATGTTGTATTATGTTGATTGATCTTCAAACACTAAACCAATCTTGCAATCTAGGAATAAATCCCACTTGGTCCTGATGAATGACTTTTTTAATGTATTAAAGGATTCAGTTTGCTAGTATTTTCTTGAGACTTTCTGCATCCATGCTCATCAGCCCTGTAGTTCTTTTTTCTAAAAGTGGAGTCGTTGGCCAGTTTTGGTATAAAGGTAATGCTGGCCTCTTAGACTGAGTTTGGAAGCTTTCCTTCCTCTTCTACTTTTTGGTTAGCTTGATAATAAGAATTAACTCCTCTTTAAATGTTTGGTAGAATTTGCCTGTGAAGTTATCTGGTCCTGGACTTCTGTCTGTTGGGATTTTCTGATTACTGATTCAGTTTCTTTGCTAGTTATCGGTCTCTTCAAATTTTTTATTTGTTCCTATTTCAGTTTTGGTAGTTTGTTTCCAGGAATTCACCCATTTCTTTTGGTTGTCCAATTTGTTGGCACATTTAGTTTTTCACAATATGATCCAGCAATTGCCCTACTGGGTATTTACCCAAAGAATACAAAAATACTAATTCAAAGGGGTACATGCAACCTGGTGGTTATAGCGGCTTTATCAACAAGAGCTAAATTATAGAAACAGCCCAAGTATCCATCAACTGATGAGTGGATAAAGGAGATGTGGGTGTGTGTGTGTAGGTGTGTGTGTGTGCACGTGTGTATGTACGTATACATAGAAGAGAATATTATTTGACCATAAAAGAATGAAATCTTGCCATTTGCAATGAAATGGATGGGGCTCAAAGTATTATACTAAGCAAAATATGTCAGAAAAAGACAAATATCATATGATTTCAGTCATATGTGAAATTTAAGAAACAAACACAAGTAAAGAGGGGAAAAAAGAGAAAGGGTGGCAAACCAAAAAAACAGACTCTTAACTACAGCGAACACTGATGGTCACCAGAGAGGAGGTGGGTGGGGAGAAATCGGTGATGGAGATGAAGGAGAGCACTTGTTGTGATGACCACGGGGTGATGTAAGGAAGTGCTGAATCACTGTACTGTGTACCTGAAACTAATATAACACCATATGTTAATGAACTGGAATTTAAATAAAAACATTAAATAAATAAATAAATAAAATGGACATCTGAAAACAGATCCAGTTACCTTTGGCATCAATGTGACAACTGGTCTTTAAAAATTGTAATAGCTCCCAAATAGGATGAAAATCAGAGAATGTGTGTGTGTGTGTGTGTGTGTGTGTATTCCACCTGTATTATAGAATTATTTTCATTCTTTTTTTTACACATTACAATTCATTGTATTTAACCTTATATGCAGTTTGACTGCAACTTTTACTTCAGAGGCAGAATTCAGTTGTTCTAAAACTATTTATTGATATATCCATAATTTTCTATATTTTAAAAAATTATTTCAAGTGACCAATACCACTATAATAGACTAAGTAATTTAAGCACTTTATAGATTTCTGGGCTTTCCATCCACGGGTTAATACTGCACTGCTTTTCGTCGACATGGCTTCATATAATGCACTAACAGCTGGTGATACAAACACCTCTCCTCATCTAACTTTTTCTCCATAATGCATCAGCTGTTATTTTACCAAAAGTTTGAACTGGTATACCTAAATTAGCTTTATCTGGAGTTTCCCTTTTTAAAATGTATTTTGGTACCAATATTATTTTCTCCAAATATGAGTGTATTAGCTATTTTTTTCATCGTCTATGCTCTGGATTGGCTTAACATTAAAATAACCCATTATTATGGCTGTAACAATCACTATGTAAATTAACTCAGGATTGGTATTTTACATACAAATAGAATTTAGATGATGTTTTTCTCTAATGCTACCATGCTAATTGATCTTTTCTTGATTTCCCTTTCTTTTGGAGTCTTTTTGATAAATTTTTTGTAGAAAAAATACATCTTATCCACTTTTACTAAATTATTTTTAGTATAAGAGAACAGCAGTTTCTTCTGATACTTTCACTTTCTGTCTTATTTTTACGGTTATTTTCTTCTCGTTACTTCTTACTTTGTACAGCTATAATCTTCCCCCGTTTATATTCAGTTAGCTACAATCTGATTTTTTTTTTATTTTTTAATTATTCATTTCTAAGTGTATTCTCCTTAATCCCTTCCCTCTCTCTTTAGATTATATAATTTCACTGTAAACACAATTTAAATTTCATTCATAGTTCTCTTACTACATATTATACTTCTTTGGTATTTCTTATCCTTTGATTTTTAAATAAAATTAAATATGTGTATTCCCTTGTAATGTAATTCCCTTACATTAAATAACTTCTGTTTATGTTGATGTATATTACTGACAAAAAATAGTCATACAAATATTCAACCACTCAAGTTTTTATTTAATCTGTGATCCAAGAACTAAGAGAAAGTACTTTTGTTTATTTGTTGTTCCATTTTCATATGGTTGGGACACTCTCTTTTCTCAATTTGTTTTTAATTTCTTACCATGATATCCTTAATCAGAAACTGACTTTGCAGCATGTTTACTCTAGAAAACACAGATACTTAATTGTGGGCTATGAAAGATTTGTTTCTACAGTGGGACTCCAGTAAGTCAGATGGAGATGGTTCCTCACTATGAGCAACATGTCTTTGCTATACAACTGATTAGTGCACACTGTGTTCCAAGGTGTCGATGAACTCATTTATTGTTCTAATAGATTTTTCAATGAATTTCTTATAATGTTTTTTTAGGTAAAATAACAGGCCAACTGTAACTATAGATGTCTATTCCACTGTGAGTGCCTTTTATCTTTCTCTTCACTAATTCCTCTGTCTGGAGTGGCCATTAAGATGCTGAATAGAAGTGGTGAGGGCAGATATCTGATTTTGTTCATGGCCTTGGGAGGAGGACAGTAGGAAGGCATGTAATCTTCTATCACTAACTATGACATTAACTGTGGGTTTTTCATACACATTGTTTATCTGATTGAGGAAATTCCCTTCTAGGCCTAGGTTTTTGAGGGTTTATGGAATGCTGAGTAGAAGTGTGCTGAACTATGTCAGATGCCTTTGGAGTCTATTTAAATGACCATATGTCATTGGTCTTTATTCCGTTGATAGAGTGTGTTAATCAGTCAGGGTCCAGCAGAGCTGCAGAACTAGTAAGAGATATTTATGAGGAAGTTTATTGGGAGAAACTAGTGTACACAGCTGTGGGAGCTCGGTAGGCCAGTCTTGAACCCACAGGGGTAGGTGCTAAGAAGGCTCCACCAGAGCTCCAGGGCATGGCTGAGGCTGCTGCCCAGCAGCAGCAGGTCTTCTTGCAGGACGGCTCTGCTCTGTTCTAAAGTCTTTCAGTGGATTAACGCAGACCCTCCCAGATTATCTAGCATAACCTTCTTTATAAAAGGCAACTAATTATGGACTTTCATCATATCTACAAAATACCATCACGATATATGATTAGTGTTTTGCTGAGTCATGGGTTACTTTAGCCCCAGTCAAGCTGACACATCAAAAAGACCATCGGTCCTTGTGTTAGACTGACTGATAGATTTTCACACGTTCAATCTGGAATAAGTCCCACTTGTGCAGGGCAAGAGTGACTATCTTCATTTCACAGATAAGGAAACAGACTCAGAGAAATAATAACATTTTCTCAAGGTCATAAAACTCAGAAGTGATGGAACTCACATTGGAACCTGGATCCTATGACTGCAACATTGTCATTCTAACTCTCAATTTGAGATTTTAAAGTTCTAAGTAATATTTTAAATCTGGGAAGAACAATAATGATACAATGCAGTGGTTTCCTGGCTATTAAATTTCAGAAGCTGATAAAAAAAAATGAGGTAGGAAGAATGGTATGACTTTTCATCAAATAACATCAAGCCAACAAAACACTACAACAAAATAAATACCATCAAGAAAATTATCACGTTTTCATGAAGTAGATATTAACTCCAAGAAACTGGAAGGGCACACCATATGCCCGAAGAAAGAAACATGGTTGGTACCCTTTAATGGTCGAGCACACACAGACTACAGAGCAATTATAACTTCCTTGTGTGACTGTGACATATGGAAATGTCCTAGACCTCTGTTTGGGAACTGCTATTGTATGAATAATAACGTTGAGGGGGGAGGGAAAAAAGGGAGGGAGAGTCGGAGGGGGTGGGGAGAAAGGGAGACAAAGAATGGGGGGGGAGGGAAAGAGAGATGGGATATGCGTATAGATGGGAAGAGACAGGAATTACTGAAGAAACTATAGAGACATTATTCAATTGGAACATATAAAAAGCTGACAGTTGACTCCATCTCCAATTAGCTAAAGTTTTAAAGCTAATCCTGGAAAAGGGCTATTCTTCACAAAGGTTTTCAATAGGAATGAACTTCAAATGTCTATTTGCTTTTCTATGTATGTACATGTATATAAGCTGGAAGGCTGCTCCACTGCTTCCTTCTCAGGGTTACACTAGGAGAAATGATATTCTCAAATGTCAATGGTAAGAGAGTGTCAGAATAATGAACTCTAAACCAAAGAAATTTAGCCATCAAATAAGTAACGTATATTAATGTATACTTTATGTTTCTATATTGTGAAAGCAATGCTATCTTTCTTCAACACTTGTCTTGTTATTGAAGAACTTCCTTGAAGTCTCTGAATCAGTTATAAGCCCTGGGGAAATACTAAAAAGTAGAGACAGAGAACAGAGGCAGATCATATACTGAGTATTTCAATACTGAGCCGTTGCCTGGCATGCTGACTGTTCAGTGATTGCAGTGACAACAGGTGCTTAGACACAGCTCACGGCTGCGCATCATGCTCACACACCAGCATTGGGCAACTCAGTGCTGGTCTCAAGAGACAACAGCCTTCAGTCCTGTGAGAGCACCAGGACAGGATGGCAGGCGGTGATGAAGACTCCACAACAATGAGGATTTTGTTCAAGGCCAGGCTTCAGGGATTCAGTGTCTGAGAAAATGTAAGCACTGAGCTAGCAAAGCAGAAGTATTAAAAAAAAAAAAAAGTGGAAGTGTTTATATTTAGAATCATTAACAAATATTAAAGACTGTTATTAAAATTCTAATAAAACTGACTGAGCATTAAAATAAAAACCAGACTATACTACACTGAATTGGGGTTACTTAGCATAATATTAATAGGTTTTGAAAAGGAAAAAAAGCACTATTTCTAGATCCTAAAATCTATTACATTAATTGTCGTTTAAGATTAAAAATTATTTAACCAAAGGTTAAAAGCATGCTTTTATCCTTGTAAAATGTCAATAGAATAATCACAGTGATCTGTGACATATTCTAAAAATTCATGAATAGAAATATCTCAGGTTAGTTTAAAAAGCATGAGGATTTTGACCATTCAAGTTTTCATCTAGCCAAACACTGCCCTTCTCTGAACCTCAGTAACCTCTTCTGAGAAATGAATGGTTCTATCTGCAATCTGTTAAGGTCCTCCTTCTAAAAGGGAGCATTTCAGCTCCTAGAGAGGGAAATTACACATTTCTAATAGGAATGGAGTTGAACAATAATATCTCATCTTTTAGTCAAGCTAGTTAAAGTAGGAACATTTCAGATTTTTTTTTTTAAAGTAGGCTCCACGGGCGCCTGGGTGGCTCAGTTGGTTAAGCGACTGCCTTCGGCTCAGGTCATGGTCCCGGAGACCCGGAATCGAGTCCCACATCGGGCTCCCTGCTCGGCGGGAGGCCTGCTTCTCCCTCTCTCACTCCCCCTGCTTGTGTTCCCTCTCTGGCTGTGTTTCTCTCTGTCAAATAAATAAAAATCTTTAAAAAATAAAGTAGGCTCCACACCAACATAGAACCCAAAGTGGGGCTTGAACTCACAACCCTGACATCAAGACCCGAGCTGAGATCAAGAGTTGGATGCTTAACCAATGGAGCTACCCAGACACCCCAAGAACATTTCAGACTTTAGGTGGTAAATGTGGCCAATTTTTTTCAAGTTAATTTGTCAATACTGTTTGGATGGCTATTATAGAGTCAGTGCTGTGTCCCAAAGGCTGGGGGTCAATTAGTGAAAACCTCGGCCCTTAAGAAAACTACAGTAAGGGCATATGAAGTGATCATCTAAGGTAGTCTGTGTCAATCCATTGTAGACAGAGTAGTGAAGAGATGAATGAAGATACAGTGATACATTGAATTTTCCTCTGCTCTCTTCATATACCAGGGCTTTTCCAAGCAGTAAAATTCTAAGCTCATTAAAATGTAAAAATCTGAACGTAAAGTCCTTTGGTGGCTCTTAGTGACTTGTGTAATGTATTTTATCTCAACTTTAGTTCTGTTCTTTCGTCTTCAAACTTTCAACAAGCCTCTTTCAACTTCAGGGCTTAAGTTTTAAAACCTAAACTTTAGTACCTAAATCCTTTTCATCTAATTTAATCTATATCTATCCTTGAAAAAGCCATAGCAAAAGCTCCTGATTATATATCAATGAAAGTTTTACTTGTCTTTGAAAGTATATCTTTATGATTCACTTTATTTTGGGGTTCATCCCAGGTTAACAGTGTGAATTATACATGAGCCCTAAATTAGGCCCCAATAAAAGGTTCAAGCCAAGAAAACTCATTATTTGTCTTTCTGGTCTGCTGTGTTATTTGTGAGGTGTGCAGATATTTGGTCAAATGTTATTCTGGGTGTTTCTGGGAGAGTATATTCAGATGAGACTAACATTTAGGTTAGGAGTCCTTGAGTCAAGCTGACTGCCTCCTATAATGTTGGCCTCATCCCCATCAGTTGCGAGTTGAACTATCACAAAAAGATCGGCCTCCCCTGATCAACAGGAAGAACTCCCTAGAAGGCTGCCTTCAGACTTGGTCAGCAATGCGGGCTTACTGTTCCTGCAGCCAGCCACCTCCACATCCCAAAGGGAGCATGAGCAGAGGCGGGCCTCTACCCTACAGATTGGGGGGTGGAGTTGCCAGCCTCCATAACTGGGTGAGTCAATTTTTAAAATAAATCTTTCTGTACTTAAATATAAGATGTGATCTAAAATATAAATAAAATCAAGTATTTCATGAGTCTCCCACTGCTTCTTGGAAGAAATTTAATACAGACTTGGTACTGAGGGGTTGATTGTAGAAGAACAAAATCTTAAGGATGAATTTCCACATTAGTTCTAGGTGTTCTGGAAGTGGATCTCTAATCTGATTAGATTTAAAGCCACTGATGAATCTATGCCCGGCAGTAAAGAGATCATTGATATAGGTCTACTGTGGGATCTGGCAAGAAAGAGAGACAAAATATCGCCAGTAGATGCTTCTAATCAAATACTTAAAAGGAACGCGGACTTGATGACTATGTTTAGGATACTTTCCAAGGTATCTGTTAAAATTACAAGTATAATAAGAGTGACTGGTTGCTTCTAACATTGCTGGATAAAGTGGAGAAAGAAAAGGATGAGTTGAGGGGTGTGAATTCCCAGCTCCACAGCCACATAGAGGACCTAAAGTGTCTACGTCTGTACTGAAGGAGGCCACATGGCTGAGACTGCTGAAAAATCAAAATACAGTATTTTCCCATAAAAATGCAGAAGGAAACTAACTCATCTTGGTTTAAGGAAGATAATCTATTAAATATATAAATGTTCTTTAACTGTACCTATATCCTGTCAAAAATGAAATGAAAACAGAGGAAACTAGTATTTCCAATTCTACAACACTGCAATTATGGGCTTTGTACATTTTGGGGAGACTGTGTCTTCTTCACTGTAAAATTAGTTTGAGATCCATCTGCCTTATTGTATCAACAGTCCATTTATTGCTCATTATTGCTGAAAAGCATTTTGGTATATGAATGTGCCACAATTTGTTTATTGAGTCACCTTTTGATGGGCATCTGAGTTGTTCCCAGGTTTTGGCTAGTAAAAATTCACCTGCTAGAAATATCCATGTACAAGTCTCTGCACAGACATACACAGTTATCTCTCATGAGTAAACATAAGTAGTGAAATGGCTGGAGTAGAAGCTTAACTATATGTTTAACCAACAGTGTAAGAAACTGCCGCACATTTCTCCAGAATGGTTGTATTATTTTCCATTTCCATCATATACATATATTTCATCAACAAACTGTGTTCATATTTGCTAAACCTGGCAACCCCACCTGAGTTTAAATTCTGCCCTAAACATAATACAATGTTACCTTAACAAGTTATTTATTTTATCATTTATTTTCTCAATGGTATCAGAAGGAGATAAAACCATACTGTGTTGCAACACATTTATGCTATGTTGTAGAATAAGAATTGGGCTGATATCCAAGATGTATAAAAGAACTCCTCAAACTCAACACCAAAAAAAGATGACCGTGTCAAAAAATGTGCAGAAGATATGAACAGACACTTCTCCAAAGAAGACATACAGATGGCTAGCAGACACATGAAAAAATGTTCACCAGCATTAGCTACCAGGGAAATTCAAGTCAAAACCACACTGAGATACCACCTTACACCAGTCAGAATGGCCACAGAAAACAACAAGTGTTGAAGGGTATGTGGAGAAAGGGGAGCCCTCTCATACTGTTGGTGGGAATGCAAGTTGGTGTAGCCACTTTGGAAAATGGGGTGGAGATTCCTCAAAAAATTAAGAAGAGAGCTACCCTATAACCCCACAATTGCACTACTGGTTATTTACCCCAAAGATACAGATGTAGTGAAAAGAAGGGCCATATGTACCCCAATGTTCATAGCAACAATGGCCACAATCACCAAACTGTGGAAAGAGCCAAGGTGCCCTTCAACAGACGAATGGATAAAAAAGATATGGTCCATATGTATAATGGAGTATTATGCCTCCATCAGAAAGGACAAATACCCAACTTTTGTAGCAACATGGACGGGACCGGAGATTATGCTGAGTGAAATAAGCCAAGTAGAGAAAGCCAAGTATCATATGGTTTCACTTACTTGTGGAGCATAAGGAGTAACACAACGACATTAGGAGAAGGAAAGGAAATGTAAACTGGGGTATATCAGAGAGGGAGATGAAGCATGAGAGACTGTGGATTCTGAGAAACAAACTTAGGGTTTTGGGGGGCACTAGGGGATGGGTGAGCCTGGTGGTAGATATTAAGGAGGGCATGGAGCACTGGATGTGGTGCATAAACAATGAATCTTGGAACACTGAAAAAATAAAATAAATTTTTTAAAAAAGAATAAACTCCATGCAAATCTTACCGTATATACATATATATATGTATATACATATATATATATACATTACAGTATATGACACAATAAATTGTATCAAATTGTAGCCACCACGGTATTCTTTAGTCCTAATTATAACAACATTTTTCCTTAATTTTAAAAACTATGGGGCACCTGTATGGATCAGTCGTTAAGTCTCCACCTTCAGCTCAGGTCATGATCCCAGGTATTGGGATCCCGCATGAGGCTCCCTCCTCAATGGGAGGTCTGCTTCTCCCTCTCCCACTCCCCCTGCTTGTGAGTCTAATGCGGGGCTGGATCCAGGTACTCCGGAATCATGACCTGAGCCAAGAGTAGATGCTTAACAACTGAGCCACCCAGGCACCCCAATAAATAAAATATTTAAAAAAGAAAAAAAAATTAATTATGTCTATTTTTCTCCAGGAACACTGTAAAACACAGTGAACTATATATTAAAGAGCAAAAAGCATGTTAGTTTACAGATCCAGCCACTAGAAAGACCTCAACGTATTGACTCCCATCCTGTTACAATGACTCTATTTTCAAGTATATGTCATTTGTGAAAAAACATTTAAGTCTCTTTGGTTGTAGATATTTCACCTTTTGATAACTTCTCTTAAAAACTGTATTTTGTGATAGCTATTGTATGGTAGTAATGATAGGAATTAACATATAATGAATGTTCATTAAGTATCTTATCCCTTTTATTCATTTGTAAATTGAATACTTTGATTAGATCATCTCATTTGACCTCATAACCAATATATTTTCCTTAACTATTATATTAACTTATTTTAGAAATTCAGGCACTTTCTACAAAGTCACTCTTACTAAGTGACTGAAACATCACTTCTCTAAATGTGAGAACACTTGAAAGGCTTTGTTCAATGTGGAGTCCAAAGAGAAATTACTGGAATAAATATATTTCAGTAATTAAATATGGAAAAAATGAAAATATTTTAAAAGTAAATATTGTATATCAACATATGTATATATAATGCACACGTATTTAAAACTCTGCCAAATGGGTTTTAATCATTCTACTCTCAATAAACTCCAATTTGTTATGGTTTTGTTTTTATAATTTTTATATTATTCTATTACTGTTAAAGTTAACTCCTTAGAACTGCAGAGACCAACTAAATCTTCCATTCAGAATCTGCCACAGAAAGTCATTTTTCCCTAAGAGCAATCCAGTGCGGTTGAGGGTTCACCATCCACGGTTAATATCCCAATGTCTACAAATAAGGCAATCTTCAACACGTTCATTTCAGTGTGCATGGGACAGATGGCCTGTGTAAAACAGCATGTCAGCAGGCAGATCTTGACTTAATAATTCTCAAGTATTATTTCAGAGCACATAGCTAACACAGCCTGTAACACAAGAGAAATGGGAGATAATTCCATGTAAAAGTGACCTGAGATTCCCAGATGATAAAAGATGAGGATGTGCAGCCTGTCATGGGACTGGGAAAAGCTTGCAGAGACTAAACACTGACAACAGACTGAGCTCAATGAGAGTCCTGTGAGTGGACCTCGACAGTTCTATAGGAATGACCTGGAGAAAATCAACATTCAGTCTCAGAACGGATAGAGTGCCTCCTTGGAAATAAGTTGTAAAGTTTTTGCTTGACTAATTATGTTTCCCTTGACAAGTTATTAAACTTTTCATTAGTAAAATCAAATGAGTAGATGATGTGATTTATAAGCTCCCCGGAAATTTGAAAATTAGACAATAATTATGACACAGTCTTGAAGAGCACTCACTTAGAAATTAAGTAGGCTTATTTCTTATATTCCTTCAAATATTTCTTAAATGTTAACTATGTGCAAAGCACAGTTATGGCACTTAAAAGAAACCGAGAATGATGGCAAAGCTGTCTGCACTCACACAACCCAGAATAAATAAGGGGATGAGTAACAGGTTGCAGTGAGAGTCATTCAGTTCTAGGAAAGAATGCACTCTCAGCACTCTGCGGCCTCCACATCCATGGGTAAAGGGTGTGCAGGACAGTTGTGGAGGAGTGCAGTGGGCCTGAAGGAGCGCTTGTAACCAGAATCCATGCCATGAAAAGCCCCCACACACAGTGAGGTGGGATCAGGGAGCCCCCACAGGGAATGAGGTGGGGTCAGGGAGCCCCCATATGCAGTGAGGTGAGGTCAGAGAAGCCCCTACACGCAGAGAGGTGGGGTCGGGGAAGCCCCCACACACGGTGAGCTGGGGTCAGGGAGCCCCCACATGGAGTGAGGTGGGGTCAGGGAGCCCCCACAGGGAATGAAGTTGGGTCAGGGAGGCCCCCAGAATAAGGTGGGTTCAGGGAAGGCCCTGCACGGACTGAGGTGGGATCAGGGAAGTCCGTGAGTGAGGTGGGGTCAGGAGGCCCCCACAGGGAGTGAAGTGGGGTCAGGAATTTACACAGGTGCCGTCACGTCTGTAGCTGATCAAATCCAGGGCTCTCCTGACCAAAAAGTCTGTTTTATTTTTCCTGCTCCAGGACAGCAGAAATCAGCTTAACAGACATATTGTAGGGATGGGGATTGACGCTGGGACTGATGTTTATAACAAAAGTTCGTTGTTAACTGAATATAAAACTATTTCATTATTCATTTCATGTGGCATTTTTAGTCCCAAAATGAACTAAATATACACCTCAACACAAACTCTGTGTCATGATTTTTTTTCTGAGTATTTTAGTACAGTGCTGAACACGTAGGAGGAACCTAAAACAGTGGTGGTCCTTCCAGAAATCCATCTCAAGCTAACACACACACACAGTAATGAGCCTGCTTCCTGCTCTCCAGCATTAACACGTGCTAATTTCTAAGCAATCCTATAAGAACTATGCGGGTGTATGTATCTGTATTTTGGAGGAAACATTTCATTATAAATTTTAAAAACTTATTTGCTTATTTACATAAAAGTGATCACTTCCCTGACCTCTCTAGTTGCAATAGACACTATTTCTAGATAAACCCTGTTACTTTTATCAAGGCTCTACACTTCAGAGGAGCATTAACAATAATCAATCATCAACTATAAATACCTGTGATTTGTCAGAGAAATCACACAGAATCTGAAACATGATTAAAATATCTAGACACATGACCTCTTACATACTTGTAATTAACATGCATTCATTCCCAACAATTTTACAGAAGGAAATGGTGTGTGTGTACATGCGTGTGCATGTGTGTGCATGCATGCATGAATCAGACTTGAGGTGCACATCAAAGGCGGCTGCCAGGAAAAGTGATAAACATCTGAACTGCCAGTGTGTGCCTAAGCTTCATAGTAAAGAGGCATGAACAGTGAGAAGCAAAAGTGGATGGTGAGTGACTGTTTGGGGTTTAAACCACAGTGTCTATCTTAAACTAGATAGTCAAAACATATTTAAAAAAAAAAATAAAGTACCAAGTCATATCTTCCAAAAGTCCCAAGAGATTCACACGGTTGCTTTTCAAAAGTGTTTAGCTAAGGACACCTGGGTGGCTCAGTTGGTTAAGCATCTGCCTTCAGTTCAGGTCATAACCCCAGGTCCTGGGATCAAATTCCACACTGGGCTCCCCACTCGGCGGGAAGCCTGCTTCTCCCTCTGCCTCTGACCCTGTCTGTTGTGTGCATGCTCTCTTTCTCTCACAAATAAATAAAATCTTAAGAAGAAGTGTTCATGTATTGTTACAAATACAGGGGAGAATAAGTTTAAGAGAATGATAATGTTGTTATGAGGAACAAAGTGTGGATCTTTTATTACAAAGTTACAAGGTAGGTTTTCTTCACAACTTAGCATTGTTCCTATGACAATCATTTATCTTTTCACAAGCTTTTACATAAAATATCTGAGAATCTAGCAATTAGTTCACCTCTTTTTTATATTTTTACATAAAGAACTTTTGCATAAACAACTATTTAGAAAAGAAGAAAGAAGCAGAGATATCTGTTAGACACTCATATTTAAATCAACATGCCCTGTGAGGTCACAGAGCCTCCACATGGTCTGATAGTCATGAATAAATAAAGGTTCTCCTCTGATTATACATGAGGCCGCAGGTCAAATAGTACTGTCTTATTGGTCAGAAAGATACATCCTTCAGATCATGATTTTATTGCTTATCTTTTGGATAAAAATCACTAGTTTCACTTAGATAAATAAAGTAGAATATAATATTATTTAGCAAGATTGTCTTCTCTTGGAAGGACAGTGATGTTTCCAAGTCATTTAATGAAAACTGTCAAGTCAGGCATATCATATGCAAACTCCCCAGAATTTAATGTTCATATCTTGAATGAATGCAGTGTCACAGAATGTTAAATACTGGGGTTCGTGAGGCATTATTCCAACCCATACCCTTTCAAAAGATGTAAAAGCTTTTAAAAAATGATGATTAATATATTCAAGGTTCCCTATTTCCTGGGAACCTCCTTTAATATCAATTCGTGCTTTAAAATTAATATTGGGGGGTGCTTGGGTGGCTCAGTTGGTTGAGCAACTGCCTTCAGCTCAGGTCATGATCCCCGACACCCAGGATCAAGCCCCGCATCAGGCTCCCTGCTCGGCAGGAAGCCTGCTTCTCCCTCTCTCACTCCCCCTGCTTGTGTTCCCTCTCTAGCTGTGTTTCTCTCTGTCAAATAAATAAATAAAATCTTAAAAAAAAATAAAATAAAATAATAAAATTAATATTGGCTCCTCCTGCTACAAATGTCTTATGAAGAAATCTCAGAGAAAATCTAACAGTAGTGAGTTTTGTCTGATGGGCATGGTTTGTGAACTATGGGGTCTAAGAGAAGATAAAGACCACTCCAGGAGCACTGGCATCCCACAGACTCTGAAGATATGCTCCAGACACGCCCAGAAACCACCACACTGCACACAGCCAGCTCATGCTGCCTCTGCTCTCAGCACGGAGCCCACCTCCTGGGTCTGATGGTCTACTGCAGGTATGCAGGCTGCTAGCACTGGGAAAATAAAAATGACAGGTATATAGGACATCTCTGCACTTCTGTTACAGTTTTCTGTGAATGTATAACTATTTCAAAAAAAAAGTTAAAAAATGATTTCATTAATAGAAAGGCTTTTATCACCATGGGGTAAAAGGAAGGCTGAAAGTAATATATGATATTTCTAAAAATCCCTCTGAACTTTTTTCCTTCTAAATTAAAATGTTAGTTTATCTGAACATCATCTATAGGTGGGCAGATCCGTGGATGTTAGTGTTTAGGATTAGGTATTTAGTACTACAATGTGACGCCATCTGTATACTAGAAAAGGTCTTCTGAGTAGAACTAAGGTGGTACTGACAGGCAGGGAGACCAGAAGGACAAGCAAGGGCTCATTCTGAGACTTCGAGAGGAACTTCCAGCAGTAGAGACGGCCTGTGTAATGGTTTAGAGGAGTGAGTGTACGATGCACCATGAGTCACACTCTGGGGCTGCACACATCAGAGTAGCCACAAACTGAACTGTGTAAGGAGGAAAGGGGATTTGTGGGGAGTAATCAACCCACCAGCACAACAGTCTTTCAGCTCATTTAACAGTTCATTATCTTTCAATCATTTACACCTTATGTGTCATTTCTGAAACACTCCTACATGACGAGGAATGGAAATCTGTGCAATTTTTTAAAAAGTGATTTAGAAGGGTGCCTGGGTGATGCAGTTGATTAAGCATTCAACTCTTGTTTTGGCTGTCACAATCTCCGGGTGGAGAGATCATGCCCCACACCCAGCTCCATGCTCAATGAGGAGTCTGCTGGAGTCTCTCCCCCTCTCCCTTTGCCCCTTCCACTCATGCTCTTTCTCTAATAAATGAATAAATATTTTTTTTAAAAGATGATTTGGATACATTGGTTTAAGAGCACAATTTTCTATAATTTTGCTAAATAGTTACACTTTAAAGATTTACTCTGGGGCGCCTGGGTGGCTCAGTGGGTTAAAGCCTCTGCCTTCGGCTCAGATCATGATCTCAGGGTCCTGGGATCAAGGCCCACATCGGGCTTTCTGCTCAGCAGGGAGCCTGCTTCCTCCCCTCTCTCTACCTGCCTCTCTGCCTACTTGTGATCTCTTTCTCTGTCAAATAAATAAATAAAATCTTTAAAAAAAAAAAGATTTACTCTGAAAGCAAAACAAAGTAAATCATTTCATAAAGTTATCTGAAAAAAAAGAAAAATACATGCATGCACCTGTCAAACACAGTGTTATTTATGATAATAAGGAAACAATGTCACACACAGGGTTATGTTGTCCACTAAATAACAGTCCCAGAGATAATAATATTCTAATCTCCAAACCTGAATTATGGCAGCTTCCATGGTAGAAGGAACTCTGTATGTGAAATTAAGTGAAGGGTTTTGAAATTGGGTGACCATCCTGGATCACCCTACCTAGGAGTCCTGACGAATCACAAGTCCAGATGGGGAAAAGGCAGGTCAGTGCAAAAACAATGCCAGACTACAGACCGGGCAGGTAGAGGGAAGGGTCACAGGCTCAGAAAAGAAGTCAGAAACACAAGGACATGGCCTCTCCTCTACAGTCTTTAGAAGAAATGCCAGGTTCCAAACTCACTGCAAGCCTTTGACTTCCATAACTGTAAAATAACCTATTTATACTGTTTCAAGTTACTAAGGTTTTGGTAATTTGTTACTGGCTGTGTAAGTTTTTGTAGTCATGATATATTGTTCATTGGGACTTCAAAAATTATATGACATGATGTATAACAAAGCTAAGTGAAAAACACATCAGTCTGCCTGGGAGCCACACCAATACTGAATAAAACCATCAGATGTGCCACAAAACATGCCACACTCTACCACACGTGCTGTGACACTGCATTTATAAGTGAGGGGTAGAGTGTGGTGTTGAGGGCAGCGTGATCCGCCCCCCGCCCCCACCATGCTGCAAGCCACCAAAAACTTTGGTGGAGGTACCCGTGAATGTGGATGAAAGTCCCTCCAGGTTTTCCCCACCAGAAATCTGGAAAGCCACGTACCCTGTGGGCTGGGGAAATATGTCCTTTGTGTCCCTGGGACATGCACCTGGGCAAGCACTCATCCAAGGCGTGGAGAGTCATGCCAATCCTTATGAAGCTTAGTAATTGTAGGATTGTGGGGGCACAACCTACTTACTTTAAAACTTAATAAAGCCTTTACTAACATAAATAGCTTAGATATTGCAACCTCCTGTTTGTGTGACCACTCATTCACCTCCCTATGCTAGGGAGTAGTAAAACATTCTAATGAGGTAAGGGTTTACAGGAGCCCTCTGTTGCTCAGAACATGCCTGCCTATGACCAATCATTCGATAAATTAGGATATAACAAGCACATCTTGTTTTCGCATGGACCCTCTAAAAACACTATTATCACTACTGTCACTCAAGACTGATGATTCATCACTTAAAGAAATTCTTTGTTCATATGGTTTCCACCTGAAAAAAACACGTAACTCTATAAATAAAGAGCCCTGAGAACAGTGTTTTCAGGAGATCCCTACACCACATTTGAGTTTGATCTCCTCACTTCGAAAGCGCCGACGCCTTCTCTCACCCTCGGACCCTGACTGTTGCTGGGGCTGGCTCCGGGCAGTGTGGGAATTTTAGGATGCTTCTTTCTATCTTCCCACATTTACCATTTTTTTCTAATGAGTATTTACTTACATTCCATAATATAATAAATCATAAACTGCTTCTGCAAATCTTAAAGAGACTAGAGACATTTGTTAGCCTTGTTTGTAAAATGATTATCCGTCAGTTGGGCCTTTTCCAACTCCTTCCCCATTAAATCACTGAGATGCCTGATTGATGAAATAAGCAAAATCTGACTTTATCTGAGGGGACAGAGGCATGAAATACGTTAGGAAAATGATGTTTTCTTACTCTCATGGCACTGTACTTCTATGCTTCACCAAAATTGTCTTTCTAGTGTAATTATATTATTTCTTGTTTTTGCAGAGGTAAAAGGATTCTATCAAAAGATCATCTACTTCCCATGACATACTTTTTAGTTGAAATTATTTTTCAGGAATAGAAGCTAAAATTGTAGCATTTGGATACTTAAAAAAAATTAGGTAATGAGTCATCAGAGGTTACTTGACTTTGCCCAGGACTGTCATCAGGAGAAACTACTTGTGACTCTGCGAACAGCACCTGGCGATCTGTGCGAGGGGTGACTGCAGTCAGGGCCAGACTGCAGACAGTGCATGTTCACTTAAGCACAGCTTCTGGAAGAGCATCCAAAAGCCTTGCTCTTACAAGCTTTCCTAGATCTACTCACTGTCAGTGATCACTGTGACCTTGGTGAAATTAGTGTGGCCCTGCTGTGCTAACACAGATTCTAGGCCATCTGATCTTTACCTAAATTGACAGAACATTTCACATTATACTAGCAGATATAACCACCAAAAATCTTAATCCACGCTCTCCATGGAATGGGATTTTTAAATAAATGGAGGAAAGATGAATGAAAATCATGTTTGAAAAAAATATTAATTTCACTTTAAAAAAATATTTTATTTATTTAACAAAAAGAGAGAGCACAAGTGGCAGGAGGGAGGGGAGCAGAGGGAGAAGCAGACTCCCCATTGGGCAAGGAACCTGATGCGGGACTTAATCCCAGGACCCTGGGAGCCACATACACTTAACCAACTGAGCCCTCCAGGTGTCCTCTGATTTTATTTCTTAAAAATAATTATAAATTACTGCAAAATTTACTCAGTTATTTTCTATAGATAAGTTTATCTTAATCATTTAAACAAATTACTGCAAAATTTACTCAGCTATTTTCTATAGATAAGTTTATCTTAATCATTTAAATATTTTTATTATAAAATAATTTTCATTTATTTTTAAATCCTGCTCCTGGTACCTATAACATTATTAAATCAACTGTGCAACTCTTTTGAGAATAAATATTTTTTCTGAATTTGGTCATGTTGGTTCCATAAATAACAATTTCAAGATTTAAAATTAATACAGACATATTTTGGTCAGACATGTTTTGTTTGACCATTGTTCATGTTTTAAGAAAAGTAGAACAACTTTTTTTTTTTTTCCTTAAGATTTAATTTATCCTGGGTCACCTGGGTGACCGTTCAGTCATTAGGCATCTGCCTTCAGATCAGGTCACGATCCCTGAGTTCCAGGACCAAGCCCCACATCAGGTTCCCTGCTCAACAGGAAGCCTGTTTCTTCCTCTCTTAAACCCCTGCTTATGTTCCCTCTCTAGCTGTGTTTCTGTCAAGTAAATAAAAAAAATCTTAAGCCAGGTAGAGAAAGACAAGTATCACATGGTTTCATTTACTTGTGATGCATAAGAGGTAATATGCAGGACAGTAGGAGAAGGAAAGGAAATGGGAGTTTACAGTAAAGGAGAGCATCTCCTGACAAAGCCTTCAGGGTTGTGGGTGCGTCTCTGTAGAGAATAGGAGTGTGCGCTACAAGCTTCACTGGCAGAAATTTACGTGATAATTTTCTTACAGGGAAACACATAATTTGTATGATCAAAACTAACAAAAATAGTTTTACTTCACAGTTTTCATAGCTTTCATAGTTTTCTTACATTTGTGAAGAAAAACAATGAACTGGGTATCTACATTTGTAGTTTATAAACTGCTTTCACTTATAATTTCTTTCACATAACTCTTAAAAACCTATAAGGCAAAATTAGAAATGTCTATCTTTTGGAAATGTACTTTCTTACAAAGGCTATCACAGAAACTATTCAAAATATAAAGAAAATAAATTCCCAGATGTGTTTTCAGTAAGACGTTGTTATGACTTTGATCTATAATACAATTCTCTAGGGTCTAAATTAATTTCTAGATTTTTATTTAATAGAGATGAAAATCATTTCTGTCTAGTGGAACAAATAACTATTAATGGTATGGTTATAATATGCATATTAACCAGTTTAATATTTACCCAACAATCATATCCTACTATTATCTATCAACACCCAGTTATTTAAATTATCCTTGAATATTTGGATCATTTTGGGGATTCCCTAATTAATTAACAAGATTAATGGACTTTTTAAAATACTGTATTATTTGAGAGAGAGAGAGAGAGAATGAAAGAGAGTAAGTATGATGGAGGAAGGTCAGAGGGAGAAGCAGACCCCATGCTGAGCAGGGAGCCCAATGTGGGACTTGATCCAGGGACTCCAGGATCATGACTTGAGCCAAAGGCAGTCACTCAATGAACTGAGCCATCCAGGTACCCAATTCATGAATATCTTATATATTCATGATTTTACCTTTTAGAAAATTACACATTAAAAATTTTTATTTGTGGGATTTCCAGGGAAGATGGTGAATTAGGAGAATCCTAAGCTAGGGACCCATGCATACAGCTAGATAACACCTACATCACTGTTTTTGTGGCCTAATATGTGATCTATTTTGGAGAATCTTCCATGTGCACTTGAAGAGAATATGTATTCTGCTATTTCAGGATGGAATACTATGAATGTATCTGTTAGAGCCATCTGGTCCAATATGTCATTCAAAGCCACTGATTCCTTGTTTACTTGCTATTTGGAAGATTTATCCATTACATGCTTATAGATCAGAAGAACAAATATTGTTAAAATATCCATACTACTCACAGCAATCTACAGATACAATGCAATCCTTATCAAAATACCACCAGTATAGAACTTGAAAAAAATAACTTTTTAAAAAAAGATTTTATTTATTTATTTGACAGAGAGAAACACAGCTAGAGAGGGAACACAAACAGAGGGAGTGAGAAAGGGAGAAGCAGGCTTCCTGCGAAGCAGGGAGCCCAATGCGGGCTCGATCCCAGGTCTCCGGGATCATGACCCAGGCCAAAGGCAGTCGCTTAACCAACTGAGCCACCCAGGTGCCCCGAAAAAAATAATCTTAAAATTGGTATAGAACCACAAAAGGTATCAAATAGCCAAAGCAATCTTGAAAAAAAAAAAAAAAAAAAAAAAAAGGAGATCTTACAAGCCCAGATAACAAGATATATTAGAAAGCTGCAGTTAGGGGCGCCTGGGTGGCTCATTTGGTTAAGCCACTGCCTTCAGCTCAGGTCATGATCTTGGAGTCCTGGGATCGAGTCCCGCATCAGGTTCCTAGCTCCACAGGGAGTCTGCTTCTCCCTCTGACCTTCTCCCCTCTCATGCTCTCTCTCACTCACTCTCTCTCTCTCTCAAATAAATAAATAAAAAGATGAAAGAAAGAAAGAAAGAAAGAAAGAAAGAAAGAAAGAAAGAAAGAAAGAAAGAAAGAAAGAAAGAAAGCTGCAGTTAAAGAGGCGCCTGGGTGGCTCAGTCATTAAGCGTCTGCTTTTGGCTCAGGTCATGATCCCGCAGTCCTGGGATCAAGCTCCACATTGAGCTTCCTGTTTGGCAGGAAGCCTTCTTCTTCCTCTCTCCCCCTGTTTGTATTCCCTCTCTAGCTGTGTTTTTCTCTGTCAAATAAACAAATAAAATGTTAAAAAAATAAAGCTGCAGTAATAAAAACAGTATAGCGCTGGCACAGAAAGAGACCTACAGATCAATAAAACTAAACAGACAGCCCAGGTATAAACCCACAACTGCATGGTCAATTAATCTTTGACAAAGCAGGGAAGAATATCTGATAAGAAAAAGACAGTCTCTTCAACAAATGGTGTTGGGAAAACTGGTCAGCCACATCCAGAAAAATCAACCTGGACCCTTTTCATACACCATACACAAAAATAAACTCAAAATGGATTAAGTGCCTAAATGTGAGACCTAAAATAATAAAAATCCTAAAATAAAGCACAGGCAATAATTTCTCTGACATTGGCCACAGCAAAATCTTTCTAGATAGGTATCCAGAGGCAAGGGGGGAAAAAGCAAAAATAAATTACTGGGACTACATCAAAATAAAAAGCTTATGCACAGCAAAAACAATCAGCAAAACAAAAAGACAATCTACGGAATGGGAGACAATATATGTAAATGACATATATGATTAAGGGTTAGTAGTTAAAAGAGAAGAACCTATCAAACTGAATACCCCAAAACAAATAATCCAGTTAAAAAGAGGACAGTGGGAGAAGGAAAATAAATGGGGATTAGGGTAATCCAGGGAGAGAAACAAAACAACAGAGACTTTGGACACAGAAACAAACTGAGGGACTTGGAGGGAGGGGGGTAGAGGGATGGGAGAGCCTGGTGGTGGGTACTGGGGACATCTAAAGCGTGGAGCATTGGGTGTGGGGAATGGGGAATGAATCTTGGAAAAAAAAATTTAAGTAACAATAAAAAAAAATTAAAATAAAATAAAATTAAAAAATGGGCAAAAGACATGAACAGGTATTTTTCCAAAGAAGATATCCAGATGGCCAACAGACACATGAAAAGATGCTCAACATTACTATCAGGAAAATATAAACCAAAACTGCAACGAGGTACACCTGTCAGAATGGCTGAAATAAAAAAAACAAGAAACAAGTATTGGCGAGGTTGTGAAGAAAAAGTAACCCTCATACACTGTTCGTGTGATTGTAAAATGATGCAGACACAATGGAAAACAGTACAGAGGTTCCTCAAAAAGTTAAAAATAGAATTATCATCTGATCCTATAATTCCACTACTGGGTATTTACCCAAATAACATGAAAACAAGCAATATATGCCCCCCGCATGTTTATTGCAGCATTATTTCAATAAGTCAAAGTATGGAAGCAGCCCAAATGTCAGTTGACTGATGAATACATAAAGATGATGTACACACACACACACAGACACATGCACACAAACACACACACTGTAATATTACTCAGCCATAAGAAGGAATGAAATATTGCTATTTGCAACAACATGGATGGATCTAGAGAGTACCATACATACTAAGTGAAATAAGTCAGAGAAAGACAAATGTCATCGATTTCACTCATATGTGGAATTTAAGAAAAAAATGAATAAGCAAATTAGGGCAAAAAGAGAGGCAAACAGGGAAACAGACTCTTAACTCTACAAAACACACTGATGGTCACCAGAGAGGGGGTGAGTAGGAAATGCAGGAAACAGGTGATGGAAACGAAGGAGTGCACTTGTCTAGATGAGCATAGGATGATGTATGGAAGTGTGGAATCACTCCATCTGAAATGAATATTACATTGCATATTAATTATAGTATAATTTAATGAAATTTATATTTGCAAGGGATAAGCATCATATCAATTGCCACACTCAAATTTTTATGATGATCCCTGGAGATCCTTTGTGGACCTTAACAATGCATTCACTTCTCAGGGTTCTTCTGAAGCTATAACATGAGAAAACTAATGTCATCTATATTCCTTCCTATACTATAAAATATTATTATATTGTGATTTTTAAAGGCTCAATTTGAGTTAAGTTGTTCTTATTAAGCCATGATAAACCAAGCAAATAATCTCTTTGAACTTTGGTAAGGAACAGTAGAGGAATTTGGTATTATACTACTCTTAGTTAGAAATGGAGACCTGCAATCCTTGGAAAAAGAATTTACACCAAGAAAAATAATATCTACACATGGCAGGTGAAATCACAGAGTGGCTGAATCCTCACATCTCCATCACTGGTAAATATAAAATGTATTTTTATGACTTATTTATTTATTTGAGTGAGAAAGAGAGAAAGAGAAGGCAGAGGGATAGGGACAGAGAGAATCCCAAGCAGATTCTGCACTGTGTTCAGAGCCCAACTCCAGGCTCCATCTCACAACCCTGAGATCATGACCTGAGCCGAAACCAGAAGCTTAACCAACTGAGCCACCCAGGTGCCCCTTCCTTTTTCTATTACCCTTTGTTCAGTGTTTCCAGTTCATTGAGATTCCTAGTTAAGCATGACTCTCAACAGCCTTACTGCATCATCCCATGTATATTTAATTTATTATAGTTCTCTCCTTAAATTTAAGGTGCTGTGGAGGATGAAGAGGTAGATACTGGCTTAAATTCTCCCATTTAATTTTCTACAAAGTTCATTGAGTTTGCTTGATAACAATTTCACTTAATAGTTTTCTTGATCTTGAGATCGCCAAATAAGGCTTTTAAGAAGATACTCTTACTATCATTATTAACTAAGTGATTAAAATCCATAAAAGTGGAGTAATGTATCCAAAATTACACAGCTGGTGGCTGGCTGAGCCAGATTAAGGAAGGTTCTGTCACCAGACTGCATGAATCTGGATGTCTGACCTGAAAGACAGTAGTAGGCAGCCTCTATGTCCTCCTTCTAGGATACATACTTCCTGGTGTTCACTCCTGGGTAGTCTCCCCCACAGTGAGTAGGGTTGACCTGTGTCACCTACAGGGTACTGCAGCAATGACAGGATCTCACTTCTGAGGCAAGCCCATAAAAATCATTGTGGCTTATGCCTTGCTTTCTTGGGTCACTTGCTCTAGGGAAGATCAGGTGTCATGTAACGAGGACACCCAAGAGTAGTATGGAAAGGTCCAGCTGGCAAGGAAACTCAGGTCGCTTCCCATCAACACCAAGAACGTGCTTGTCATGCATCCTCGATGAGCCACCTTGGAAGCAGACCCTCCAGTCCCAGTTAAACCTTCAAATACCTTCAGTTGCAGCTAACATCCTTACTACAAGCTCATGAGAAACAGATCCATGGGATATAATCACCCAGCAAGACTACTCTTGGATTTTTATCCAAGTATTTCATTAATATAAGTCAATTTTCCCTCCTTCTTATCAAGACTCTGGTCATCTCAAAATTAAAATGTACTGATGCTATGATAATATTGCAATATACTGCCATTGTCAATATATATAAAATAAGTTTGCTGTGATTTTGAAAGATTAAAAATAAAATATATATAAAATGACAAAATATGCAAGATACATCTGAGTGACATTGTTATATACACAACATCTCCAGTGGATTTTTAGAACAGAAAGTCAATAAAATTCTTAACAGTTGTAGAAAACCTTATCACAGAAGTAAGAAGTAAGTTACTTTTAAAATACTCTATTTTGTGACTTTATTAAAAAGTAATAGAATCTGTCGGTTAACAGAGGACGGACATCATGTACGTCAGACTGGCAACTGAATATTGGCTTGGGAAATATTCCCAACGAAGCGGCCACTAGTTATGCAAGGAGACTGGGCACATGTAGAGGCAGAGAGTGTGTGAACTCTGTACTGTCATCTCAGTCTTGCTATGAACCTAAAACTTTTCTAGAAAATAAAGTCCATTTTATACATATACACACAGATACATAAATATAATATATATGTACATATATTTATGTTTTCTGTATTTTATGTACTATAATGTGTATTACATAGAGACATCCATTTGCTATACACACACATGCATACACAGACATTCATGGTCAATATATATATAATACATAGATATACTTATCTCCACATATACCTAATATAGATACATATAGCCCATATATTATATATCTACCATGAATTTAATCCAGTTGAACAATACAGTTATATATGAAAATTATAATAATCTGAGATTATAAATAGAAGGAAAATAATAGAATGGAAAAAGTTGAAAAACTGTTTATTATATCTACACAAGCATGCATACAACCTAAAGGTCAGCATATGTCCACATAGTGAAAACAGTTTCCAACCTGTTAGAATACTGCCTCTACACATTTTGACTTGTATGTATGCTGTAGCTCAAGAGTCTTTCTCCTTCCATGGAATCACCTAACTTTGCAAGGGCAGAGGACAACTGGGAGAGGACCGTACATTCAGTAACCTCTTCAGAAACACCTCCCCAGTTTATCAAGTCACAGAAATCAGCCAGCAGGTGGTCTGTGCCATCTGTGAGGTACTACTACATTTAATGCGAACTGTATAAACAATTCAGGAAGTCCCTGCAATATACCCACCATCCTATCACAAAGGGACAAATCATGTAGAAAGAGAACAACTTAGCTGAACTCCAATACACTCAAATACCACTATTAGAACTGAATGACTTGCTTTTACAGCTACTGAACTTTGCACATGGAAAAGGAGAGTGTGGGGATGCCTGGGTAGCTCAGCCAGTTACGTCACCTTCAGCCAAGGTCATGATCCCAAGAGCAAAAGGCTCCCTGCTCAGCGGGGAGTCTGCTTTTACCCCTTATCCCTACCCTTCCCCTGCCCTGCTCTTACTCCCTCTCTCTCTCATATAAATAAATAAAATCTTTAAAAAATAAGGGAAGTGTAAAGTTTACAACTCCACTATAGACAGATGCATTAAGTTTTGCTCATGTGATAAAAATGACTTAAAGTTTTAATGTTTGCCTTTAGCAATATATCCAAAGTGGTACCAAAATGGACACAAACATTATCAGAAAAATGTAATAGTCTACTTATACAATAATAAGAAGAAATACATGAATACATTTTTCAATTTAAGTAATTTTCTCATAAATTTTCTTGTTAAAAGCAGTTTAACACAGACATGCCCAGAGTATTAATTTCAATAAAAATAATTCATTTCAAGGGCAGTATTCATATTTGCTGAGCAGTATGACTTTGCCGTCTAGTAAAATCTCCACCAAGGAGACAAACTACAATCAGGGTTTGAACAGTGAACTCATATGAATGTAGAATCAGGAGAGTTGACTGATGAGTCAAAATTAATCATTTCAAAAAACCTGGTACTCTGTATGCATTCATTCTACTCTAGAGAAAATCTGCAAAACCCAAAAGATATTCCTTTCTATAGGTCTTGGGATTTTCAAGACAGTATGAAGTCTAAAGACCCATACTCTTCCATGAATATTTTATACCCCTTACATTCAATTTCAGCACTAGCCTTCTGGTCACATTCTTTTTTCTCTAAATATCTACACAATCCTGACATATGAGTGAACATTATTTCACGGTTGATCTTCTTATCAAAGACACTTGTTTGTGTCACTTGTTTGTTTGAGCTTGTTTGATGTGAAAAAGTGTTAGAAAGGCAGTCATTAAATGTCACAGATCGACAAAGATTCCATACCCAAAGATAAACTAAGTAGTTCATTTAGGTTACCATCTTCCTTCCCATCTTTTGAGTTCTAAAACGAAACACCAATGCATACAGTGATGAATATAAGTATCAGACATTAACCTTTTGGTTTCACTTTTCTGTGAATTTCTCTATAGTTCCTTAAGCCTCTGTACGTCAGAATCCCATTGCATGGTACATTTTTTACTCCCCTTTCTGAGAAGTTTAACAATGTAATTCTGGAATACTATTCTAAGTTGAAAAATTCAATTCTTTTGGGAAAATCCTCAGGAGAATTGAAGTCTTACAAAAAATCTAAATGTTTAAATACAACTTGGAAAAGATCAAAGCTGCATTTTCAAAACATATTTTATTTATTTATTTCAGAGAGAGAGAAGTGAGAGAGCATGAGTGGGAAGAAGGGGGAGAAGCAGACATCTTCGCTAAGCAGGGAACCAGATGTGGAACTTGATCCCAGGACCCTGAGATCATGACCTAAGCTGAAGGCAGACACTTAACCAACTGAGCGACCCTGTCACCCCCCAAAGCTGCATTTTATTTAATACATGTATATGAATACTTCATAGTGAAAGTTCCAGCAAGAAAGTATAGTGCATGTATCAATAATATTCTATTGATTAAGGACCTCTACAACATGCTACAAAAGATAATTGTATAGTATGCTTTGATCAATTTAAAAAGTAACACTTTTCAACAATGAACTTTAGTTTTATATTAAGTGCTATGAACATTAAAGGGAATCAAAATTATCTATGCACATTTCTATTTTAACACATATGTATTTTCTTTTTGTAACTGCTTTTTATACTTAATGAAGAGAAGAATCTGAAAGCCAACTGGCTTGCCAGTTCAAAACGCTGGTATTAATGTCAGAATAGTAAATACAAAAAAAAAAAAAAGTAAATACATCCCCTGCTGGTGGTAATTTTGAAATAAAGAGACAAACATATTGCTGCAACATTTTATTCTAATTTCATCCTTACAATATCTTATTTTGGATGCTGGGCATTAAGATTTGTTTTTTTAAGTGAAGAAAAGAATGTTAGTAGGAGATTCACACCAATACTAAAATAAGAACTTGGAAAAGTGGCCTACTATGATAAACATTAAAACATTATATAGGTTGTGATGTTGCATATTATTTTTCAAAGCTGAATATAATGGACTTTTAAAAGCAGTCCTGTTCTCAAATGAGATATTCAGATGTATCTCCAATCCACTTAAACACAAATTATAAGGGTAAAAGACATAAACAAAGAAAATTAATAGCAACAGGATTTAAAGGGAAAATACATCAACTGTCTTACAACTATAATTTCCAAGTGACCTTCCTGGGATTACTTCAAAATCCAGTAAGATTCATGCAGAGACACTTACTCGGGGCATTTGGACAATGAAAAATTAAACACGAGTAACATTTCTGCATTTGGTTTAGCATGTCCTTTTAGAAGATAAACAGCCCAGTTTCATGAGGTAGGGCTGGTTAAAGCCTCCTTATTGAAAAGACAATTTTAACTTGCTATTACCTGTCTTCTTAGCATTTATTACCGAAATGAAGATGTTATCAAGAGGAAAAACGACAAAGAGGAAACCCACAATGAGTCTAAGAAATGTAGCAAAATCATCACCAAGGGTGAATATGTGATCTGTCCTTCGAGTTTCCTCTGCGCCTTTCACTGAGACTGCCGGGTCCTCCCAGGTAACAGAGTGTCAGTCTCTATGTATCAGACAAACTAAGACTGAAAATGTTACTGAGTTAGCTATCAGCTGACCTGCAGAAAAGCAGAGACACATGTTTCTAAGAGTTTAAACTGAATAAGGGAGTAATAATTAACACAAATGATTGAAACTAAAATTAGCTATGTCTTCAGAGCATCAGAAACTCAAATATCAGTATCATTCAGTATTGCAAATTTGAACCATCTAAACAAGGGGTTCTCAAATTTTTGTTGTGAAGGGCTAGACAGTAAATATTTTAGGGTTCGTGACCCATATGCTGTTATAATCACTGCATTATGCTACTGGAGCTGCTTGGATGAGTATGGCTGATTCCACTAAAATGTTATTTACAAAAACATACCTATCCCCTCATGGAGAGTAAGTAGATCCCTGTGATACATGAATAAATTTTGATCACGAGTTTTAATTTAAGGTGTGTCCTGTGCAGACCTATCCTCTACTACTGTTAACGGTAATTGTCCTACAAATTAGGAAACATGCACACACACATTACCCATAAATATTAGTGCATGTACTTACTATGTGTGACGTGTGTGTACACATGCACACATATGTCACACACATACATGCACATAAATACATGTAATACAAATGTTTGCAATGCATTTGACTAAAAATCAGGATACTAATCTTTCTCTAAAATATAGGAGAGATTTGGCTTCACATATTTAACCACTGGCTTATAAAAGCACCTCACAAGGGATTACAAGTGAACTAACTGTGTTTGTTTGTTTTTTTTTAACTCAACATGGGAATCATCACAGCCTCTTAAGAGCAATACATTTAGGGCGCCTGGGTGACTCAGTGGGTTAAAGCCTCTGCCTTCGGCTCAGGTCATGATCTCAGGGTCTTGGGATCGAGGCCCCCATCAGGCTCTCTGCTCAGCAGGGAGCCTGCCTCCTCCTCTCTCTGCCTGCCTCTCTGCCTACTTGTGATCTCTCTGTCAAATAAATAAACAAAAATCTTAAAAAAAAAAAAAAGAGCAACACATTTAATATATTCCTAAAATTTCAAATGAAAAGCATATATGATTCATGCTACAGGTCTTCAACCTTCCTTGGACAACACTAAAAACACAGCATTCGAATTACACATTTTAACAAGAGGAACATGAAATCTCACTTTGACAATGAAGTTAAAAATAAAATAAAATAAAACCAACGTTGAAAGGATCCAGCAGCAGGAGATGCTCTCCCATTGCCACACAGCATCCCCACAGAATGTGTCCTTCATATGACAGGATGGAGTGCATCATGCCGTGTCCTTAGCACCCCGCCTTTCATGCCAGGCTGGTATGCACTCCTTCCCTTTGCCCTTCTCTGCCCTCCATATGGTGTCTACACTCAGTTCTGAGCACAAGGGCCCTGGTTTATGATCTCACCATTCAATCCCCCTTCTGACTGTCATCCCCCACCCCCCAAACTGTATAGAGAGCTCGCTCCTTACTCTCCCAGGCTCAAGTGGCTTCTGACGTAGTACAGGCAGAGAAAAAACAAAACAAAACCAAAAATAAAAACCTGTTTGTAATGATTCTATGTAAAGTAGTAGGCTGTCCATCATTCATTTTCTTGGGGGGAACCTTTAAATCAACTCTATCACTATGCCCACACACATGCTTCACATGGCACTAGGAGAAATTCAGATCATTTCATCCTTAGTATTTCCATGTCACCTCCTTCTGCATGGAAAAGGGAAAAGTCATCATTCACGTTTCCCAGATTCTTCCAAATGATTCAAATCCCATGACCCCATCCAGAATAAGCCAGTCCGAGGATATATTTAAAAATCATAAATATATATGATATACACTTGATGTATGATCATCAAAACCTCACCCAGAGTATCTCTGTAATTACTTATTTACCTTATTTAGAAACAAATTAATGCAAGCACAGGAAGTTTGGGAAACTTTACCAGGTCACACTGTCAATTTGAAGGCCACTCCCTACTGCAGCTCCTGCTGTCAGAGGAGGACAGTCATGCCCTCTGCCCAGACCTCCCAGGTTCATCCACTTGCCTCAGTCCAGGTGCTCCCCAGTGTGCAGCTGGCCAGGGCACCCATGCGCTGTCGTCCTTCCACTTCTCAGCCTGTGCTCTTTCCAGAAACCGTATGCGTTCTTCCTCTCCCCTAAGAGACTTCTGGCCCCTGGATGAAAGGTATCCTTCATCCTTTTCTCCTGGCCACACTGTTTTGAGATCATTTTTTATCCTGTGGCTACAAGCTACTCCAGCAAGCCTCTTAATTTCCAAAAATTTAGAGACGTTAGAATCAAATATGCATCCACTTTACTGTCAGGAAGAATGAGAAGCAGCTTGCATGCAATGCACCTTGTTGATTTTGTATTTCTGCTTCTGATTCTTTTATGTGGAGCTGTGACAAAGGAAACGTCAAGCTGCAAAGGTGCCCAGGAATTTGCATCTGGGGCTTCTTTTCTTCTCATTTTTGGTTTTGTTTTGTATTGTTTTGTTGTTGTTGGTTTTTTTTTAAGATTTTATTTATTTGAACAGAGAGAAACACAGCCAGAGAGGGAACACAAGCAGGGGGAGTGAGAGAGGGAGAAGCAGGCTTCCCGCCGAGCAGGGAGCCCAATGTGGGACTCGATTCCGGGTCTCCGGGATCATGACCTGAGCCGAAGGCAGTCGCCCAACCAATTGAGCCACCCAGGCGCCCCTGTATTGTTTTTTTCAGTGAGATTCATTCCTCCTCCCTTCAGCCAAAATGAGGTTCTGTTTTCGGAGAATTAGTGGAGATGAGTCACTAAGTAAACCGGGTAAGCTAGTCTCCTAGGGCACTCAGGCTATGGGCACCACACACTGGGTGACCCCTTCCTGGAAGCTCTGCAGGCCAGGGGTCCAAGATCAAGGCTGAGGCAGATCTGTGGCCCACTGTCCGGTGTCCTTACATGCTGGAAGGGGGAGGGCTGCTCTGAGGTCTGTTACAAGACACTGATTCCACTCATGGGAGCGCCACCCTCATGCCCCAACCATCTCAGGGTCTCCACCTTACACCACCACATGGGGGCTAGGATTCAACATGTGGACGTCAAGGGGACACAAACATTCATGGGTGCCTGAGTGGCTCAGTTGGTTAAGCGACTGCCTTCGGCTCAGGTCATGATCCCAGAGACCCAGGATCGAGTCCCACATCGGGCTCCCTGCTAGGCGGGAAGCCTGCTTCTCCCTCTTTCACTCCCCCTGCTTGCGTTCCCTCTCTGGCTGCGTTTCTCTCTGTCAAATAAATAAAATCTTAAAAAAAAAAAATGAAAAAAGAAAAAAGAAATATCACAACTTAAAAAAAAAGAAATATCACAACTTAAAATACCATAATCACCAAAAAAATCAGTTCTTCCTCAGCTCTGTTAGCCATTTTTGTCTCTTTCTTCTGAAATTTATTTTTATTCTATGTATTACTGATGTTGAAAAGGCTACGTGGAGGTTAAGATGCTTCACTATTTCCCCATGTGCAATACACATTCTATTTGCCCCACAGCCAATTTTACTGTTTCTAATCCAAGTTCTCTTAACCTTTCCATTGTGAGTTTAATGTTCAGACCACTTAATTTCCTTGAAGGCCCTCACTGAACCCTTTCCAGGTACTTGAGCTCTTTCTATCTACAAAGGCCAGAAAAAGATAATCCTCACTTGTTCAAGGCACTCCAAAGATGTAAGAATGAAAATAAATGAAGCACTTGAAATGTCTAAGGCTGTTTCCTCATTACGTACTGCTCCACATTTATGACCTAAGTTCCCCCACATTATTTTAATTCCACACATACTTCCAGAGTACAGCTTCTGGGCTAGAAACTTAATAGAAATCTATGTCTGTGTGCATGTATGTGTCTCTGTGTGCATGTATGTGTGTACATATGTCCCTGTGCACATGTGCACGTGTGTGTGTGGGTCTGTGGGGGGTGCACACGTATGTGTAGAGTGCATGTGTGCATGTGGGAGGGTAGTATGTATATGTCTGTGCCTGCGATCCTAATCTCAACAAGCTTAAAGCTTCTGATTTCCCGTCAGTCTCAGTGAGAACCCCATGTGAATTCAGTAGGCACAGACCTCAAACTGCTTCATACCTGTCAGAAGTCATCAGGAGAAACTAGTAACTCCCCTGCATATTAGTTCTGAAAAATCCTTATGGATGTTAATTAGTCATTTCTTTATATTGGTATCCTAAGAAATAACACAACACCCACAGAAGAAAACTCAGCACATTATATTAGAGCTGAGAAACACAGAATACAGTTGTGTTTCTAATAAACACTCACAGACATGGGTGTAATTCGGTGAGGTATTCCTGCTGGCACAGGGTTTCCTTTCACCTCATCTGCCTTTGAATGTGTCATAACAACTTTGACTACAGTTCTCAGGAAACACTGACAGACCCTCATAAAATGGAGTTTTCAGTTACCCCTTCAGCCCTCCTGCCACTCTGGGTTAGATGGGGACGACCATGGAAGACAAGTCTGGCAAGCTCACTTAAGAGCAGGATGGCGGCCCTGAGTCCGAGAACATCAGCTCTCTCCACCTCTCCCAAGGCTTTGCTTGAAAATGAACAGCAAACTGAAGGAAGCCCCAGCCAGGCCTGAATTCCCAAGAGACCACAGAGTTCCGGCAAGGCTGAGCACAGGCCCTGAGAGAAGCAGTGCAGCTAACTCAGGATCAAGGGAGATCAGCGAAACTGAAGAAAGCAGCTAACTGGCCCCCAGCCACCACGTGCCCCATGTCCAGTGCTCCTCACTCACACAGCTGAACGAGCTGGGGCTCCGAGGCTGGTCACCACAGCAGGGCTCCAGCTGGCGGCCCCAGACACACCTGCTTCGCGGCAGAGCCCACGTCTCATCCTCAGCCGCTGTGGCCACAGGGAGCGACACAGGAGGACAACAGGGAAACAGAGTCAGAGGAGGTGGGCAGAACCGGATTTCACTAAGTGTGACAGCAAAATATTGCTTTTCCTGAACCTTTCCTGATCTGTTATGGATCTTGTATTTGAACTAATTTTATTTTTTCAGAACAGAAGATATATTTATTATTGCTTTATTTATATATATATATAGGCTATAAAAAGAACATAAATTTAAACTTACAATCATCTCAAAGCATATATAACAGCTGTTAATTATAGAAAGCCATCCCAAATTTTATGCATTTTTGTCTATATATAAATACAAATGTTCACAAAAATAACATCTTTACAAAACTAAACCGGTAGCTCATGCTTTGCCATCTTTCAACATTAACAATATAGACTTACACCATCCTTTTCAGTAGATTGTATTATTTCTTTAAAAAATATTTACTTTTCTAGGGTGCCGGGATGGCTCAGCTGGTTGGGTGTCTGCCTTCAGCTCAGGTCATGATCCCGGAGTCCCAGGATCAAGCTCTGCATTGGGCTCCCTGCTCGGTGGGAAGCCTGTTTCTCCCTCTCTCACTCCCCTGCTGGTGTTCCCTCTCTAGCTGTTTCTCTCTGTCAAATAAATAAATAAAATCTTAAAAAAATATATTTACTTTTCTTCTGTTTTAGGTCATTAAGTTTTTTGGATGGTTATTAAACATAAATGTTGCTATACATTTATGCTTACTTAAGCAACCAATTTCTAAATACGTATCTTTCATGACTAAATTGGTGGGTCACTGGCACATTTTCATAACTAGTTCTCCAGAGTACTCGTGAAGTGTAAAGTATGCCTTTTTTCTCAGTTACTTAATCATACAAATCATTCCATGCCTTTTGAACTACTGTCAAATAAAATGGAAAAGATATACCACTATTTTAAACTGTTCTTTTTAATTCATTAATGAAAGAAAACTCCTTAGCCACTGCCTTTTAGTTTGTTCATCTTTCTCGATAATGCATAAAGTCTGCACAAAGGACAGTAACCCTTTCCATGTCATCTGTGTGGCAACATTTGATCGAATCTGCCATTATTTTTAAAATGTGGGAAATGGTTTTGTGTCATTGAAGTTTTAAAGATTCCTGGAGCCCACCTTCCCATCCTTCCCTCAGCAGTTTCAGGCTATGGCGCTGGTGTGACTTTTGAGGGTGGTCTGCAGGCCCCTAGGTCATGGGCAGGAGCTAGCCCTGTTTCTGTGACTTTGTGAGAGTGAGCAAGCAATGGAGACAGAGGCCCAGGTCATTCGGGCTACTCCGGACACCCTCTGGAAACTACCACGGCCTGAGTAGGGGCCTCTGGAATCACGGTGAGGAAAACAAGTCTCCTTCTATTTAAACAGAGCCAACCTACGGAAACTGAGGGTGAGCACTCCCGCTGCAGCCTATGTTACTGAGTGCTCACCCAGAAGGCCTTCACTGCTTTCCTCACAATTCTCCCCAAAGAAACACACAAAACACACACTTGTAGAATGCAGGATACAAATGGCAAGCACTATCTGACAGCTCCTACATATGTTAGGACTGACACACCCTCCGAGAATCTAAATGACTAAATGACCAATAATCTAACTCAGGCCTTGTTCTTATTTTTTTTAAAAAGTGTTAGACAAATATTCATTGATTTCTTTCTATGTCCCAGGCAGTAGTCTAATCTCCAGGGGCAGAGTAGTGGAAAAAGAAAGAAGAGGAGTAGCTTCAATCACTCTGCCAAAAGCAGGAGAAGAAGATGGTTCAGCCGATTTGACAGTCAACACACATAGGTAAAATGGTATTTACATGTAGGTACAATCAATTACATATATTTATGAGAAACTGAAAAAACTTCCTTCCCAACCCCCATGGGATAGGCCTCAAAATCTAAGCTCCTTTGGCACAAGGCTCCCCTGTCCCACACAGGGCTGGATTCCACGACAAAGGAGATCATGACCTGAGCCGAGCCGACACAGACTTTAAAGACCTTGAAGGAAAACGCTACACTGGGACCTCAGAAGGGACAATGAAATGCTGGATTACACACCAGAGTCCAGCAGGCCCACTCCAGCTACATCATTAATGAAGTACACAAACATAAACTGTGTGGTCTTACTGCTCAAGCCCAGACTTGTGCTAAAAATATCTCATAAAAATCAGTACCGTGACATCAGAGATGTTATTAAAAAAAACACAAGTGGTTAAAAAATAACTAGGTAACTTTGACTCAAAAAACAAAACAAAACAAAAAAAACTTCAAATAAAACACTTGAAGGTTCCAAAATCTATGATTTTAGAGATATGGAATCTAAGATTTCATATCAAGGCACAGATTTTTCAAGGTAGTTGAAAGAAAAAAATTTTCTCAGAGGTAGTCATTATATATATTACATAGTGAATCAACTATCCTTCAAACTATTACGTTAGTATGAACAATGGCTACTGTTTCTGGAGTTCATTAATATTCCATCAAAAAATGGAATTAAGGGATATGAATAGATTACATTTATGTATAATGGCAAATGGGATACTTCCTAGAAATTATGACCATATTATCATTGATTGCAACACTTTAAAAAAGACACCATATCAAAAGTGTGTAGTTTACATAATAAAAAACTCTGTGCTTCATACAACAATGAAAATTAGCTTCCATATGACTTCAACACTAATGTGTAGTTAATTGCTCTTCATAAATTATTCATTATTACACAGACATTAATCAATAGATGCTAACAGCTTTAACCCCCTGAAAAGAAGCGCTAGACATGAAGCCCAGAGCTACACTTTCAACTACAGCAATTTGTTTTCCAGTAGTAGAAGAGAAATATAGAAAAAGCATTTAAAATAACAGTCCATTTTCTATTTAATTCTTAAGAAACCACAAACCATTATGTTAATTAAATTACACAGTAATATGCAAATTGTTTAGAGAGGACAATATTGAGAAATGTCAACTTTTCTGGATTTCACACACAGCGTCATCCAATTTGCCAACTTTTGATTCCTAAAGACCTTTTATTCCAGATGGACACAAATTCTTGACGATGGCTAATACAGCAGCATCTTTTCTAGTTGAAAGGAGCTAAATTCCTCTCAGAATGAGTCAACATGTTATTTCCTAACAGAAACAAGTGTTTTCTAATAATATACAAAGCTGCTTCATTTATTTGTGTTATCTATTTTTCTCTACAAAACAGGTCAGTGTAGGTGGAAAAAATCGGTAAATGCTGATAGTCTCACAGACATTTTCAATAGGTGACTGCATGGTTTTTACCAAGTTTGAATTATAGTTTTTTCCTATTATCTGTAATTTTACTCAGTCAACTAAAACATTAGATTTCTTGGGGAAGAGCAGGAAAAAAGAAGCAGAGAACCAGAAAATGAGAATGGGGATACCGAGAGGTATACACTGGGTCAACCTCCTAACAGCTTCTGAACCATTAGGCGAGTCTGTGGACACTGCACACAACTACGCGCACAGACTAACAACATCTGGACCACGCGGGCCATGGGTGGCAGGTACACGGAAAGACCTGAATAACCCCCAAGGGCTTTGACTAACCTGTCACAGAAAGTTGATGAGAATCTGGGGCCAAATTCAACCAGGTGCACTGCCTTCAATAAAAACAAAGGGAAGTGACATTGTGGCATTCCACCACAGGATTTATACAAGATGTACAGGGTCACAACCGACTACAATCTACACTCACTCTCCACGTGTACGACCGACAGAGCCCAACGCCAAGACAACACAGATATTGAAACGATCTGACAAATACTTCAAAACAGCTATTTTAAACTAACCAATAGGAGACAGTAAATGCTCATTAAATAGGAATATAGTTATTCTCAAGTAATTCTTGAGAATCTTTTCATTGCTTATTTATTATTAATTATAAGATTTTTTTAATTCAGAAAAGGTTATTGAATTTAACTCCCAGGATCTGAAGTTATCAAATAATCTGAAATAATCAAAGGATGCTTCTTCTTTAATCAATAAATCTCACAATCTTACTTACATTATGTAAAATAATGTGCTCTGCAGTTCAATCTCCCAATTAACCTGGAACACATGAGGCTAAGGGCTGACTTGCAAGGAGATCTGAAGAGTACTTCATATGTACAAATATGCTCACATTCAGACAAGACTCAACGCTGGGAGACACAGCCTGTGCGCGCTGCCATGGAAATAACACAGCTCACAGCTCGGCAGGGAGTCTGCTTCTCCTTCTGATCTTCTCCCCTCTCAGGCTCTCTTTCACTCACTCTCTCTCTCAAATAAATACATAAAATATTTTTTTAAATGGCAAATACTTAGGAAAAATTTTAACAAAAAAATTTAAAAATAAGCCTACACTAAAAGCTACCAAACGCTGTAAAAAAACACATCAGAAAATAAGCATAATGCAAATATTTGAATACATTTGCCAAGTTCATTGGTAAGGAGTCTAATAGTATAAAGCCATCTACCTGTCAAAATTGAGTTATTTCAGCATACTTTTTTCCATATATTTAAAAGCCAATGTTAAAATTTATATAGAAATATAATATTTTCAATTTTGTAAAGGTAGACCAAGTTGAAGAAATTAATACTACATGAATTTGTCTTACTGTAAAGCTACAATGACAGAGTGTAAAATTGGCATAAAATAATAAAAAAGTTTAATTAAACATTAAAAATTCCACACTCTGCAATTAAACATTTAACAAAGACAATAAATCAACTAAATGGGAAAGAAAAAGACTCCTTTTGGATAATAATTGTATATTAATTGTTTTTTTTAAAGGAGGGGCTTATTAACCTTGTATCATACACTCAAATTAACACAGACATAGATATACAAGCTCAAAGTATATCTCCCAAGACAAAGCAGAGAGGAGTAGTTAAGTAAGGAATCATAAAATAGTGCTAAACGGGACCTCTAAAAAACATGCTAATCAAAAGATAATGGAAGTGAAAAAGGAAGTCCCAGACCGAGGGGAAGAGATATTTACATACAGATATCTGACAAAGCCATATATAAAGAATATATTAGAATGTCCAACAAACCAATAAAGAAAAAGAAAACCAATGGGGCAATAACAACCCATCAGAGCAACAAAAACAAACAAAAAACCTTGCACACTGCACAGTAAGATCTGTAAGTGGCTAACAAGCATGACAAAAGGTGGTCAGTGCCATTCCTCAGCAGAGAAATGCTGGCAGATTGCCCAAGATGGGGATCCAGCACACCACCGCTATGGGAAAGCACAAATGAGTGATGGGGGAGTCCCACAAGACGCACTGAGTCACCTGACCTTTCATGTATTACTGATGAGGACGTAAATTTAATACAACCTGGAAAATTATTTCGTGCTTAAGAAACAAATTTATTATTACTTCTTTATAATGGAACAATTCCATTCCTGTTATTTTTTAAAATAAAAATATATTCAGAAATATGGATTGATTGTAAGAATGATCATTGCAGCTTTATTCATGAAAGCAGTATTTTGAACCAATTCAACTTATAGAAGAATAAAGATTGTGATACATTCATATAATGGAATATTACTCAGAAGTTATGATAAATGAACTTACTAATCCAGACAACATAAATTTAAATGTTGAGTGACAGAATTCAAAGTAAAAGGCTACATGCAGCACTCTGATTCCATTTGCATGAAGTATAAGTCATGCAAGAGACACAAGCCAGACAGTGACCATCTCTGAGAGGAGAGAGAGGGAGAGGGAGTGAGTGTCCAGAGGGAAGGCAATATGCTGGACCTTAACTGGCCGTTGCTTCAACGTGTATATACATTTGGCAAAACTCATCAGATCGTGCCCTTAATACATAGGCATTTTATATATAAGCTTATCTCAATTCTGAAAACAAGAGATGGCAACATACATTTCTCTTTTCCATTTACTGAATAATCATTGATACTAAGCAGCTAGTCAATTCCTACGCATTTGCTATTCTTTTTTTTTTTT
>PITA01015926.1:0-48210 GCA_004023965.1 Spilogale gracilis
ACCACATTCCCTTTGGCTCAGTCTTGCAGCCGTTTACTAGTTGAACCGAGGGTTAGTAAACACTCTTAGAGGAAAAAAATGACTTTGCTTGCTGAATTCACTTTTCTGGATTCTCAAATTTCTGAGAAATCCATACCAGTGCTTTTCAGGAAATCCTATACTTCTTCTCAAGCTATATCCCTACTTCTGAGTTTGTTCAATGTATTAGCGTTTTCTTGGGCATTCCTGTCCCAAATTCCCTTACTTGTTTATTTTCCCCCTAGATAGCAAGTGCCTATTTGACATCTTTTTGATGTGTTGTCAATATTTCAAATCTAACATGTCCAAAACAAGGTCCTTTATTCACTATTCCCCTCACCTACACACACACACACACACACACACACACACACACACACACACACACTTTTTAAATTCTGCCATTTTCTATTCTCCCATCCCGGTCCTCATTAACCTTCTAAATGTTCAATAGAAAACCAGGAGTCCTCATAAATCCTGTTTGCATCCCTGTGTCCCTCCCATCCATTCGTGGCAGGTCCCCTGAGCATAAACTCAGAGGCCTCAAAATCCAGCCATTTTTCTCTCCTCTCAAAATCCACCACTGATTTTCTAGTTCTGAGTCACCACAATCTCTCTTTGACTAATGCAGGCATGGGCTGATTAGATGAAAACTTTGTTTCTTCTTCTGCTGAGCACCATAGTTCCATCATTAAACTCCAGACAGAATAATTGTTTAAAATGAAAATTATATCATGACCCTCCCCTGTTGGGATGGGATTCCATAGCATCGGCAGTGGAGTCCATGGGTAACAGGGCTCTTTCTTCTCTATGCACCCAGTGCATGCACTAGCATTTATTCCTGTTTACCTGATAGGTGGAACTTGTGTGTGCTTTGGGGACTTCTGACTCTGCTGGGGGACACACACTTTCCTAGCATTGCTTCTTACCAGCTGTCACCTCCAGCATCACATCTTCAGTGGCACCCTGACCTACTAAAATCGCCAGCCCTGCCCTTGTGTCTTGTCTTGTTTCCTGTTCTTCAGAGCACTTATTCCTATCTGAAACACTCCTGCTTAGATGCTTATTTTCTTATTTATTATCTGTCTTCTATACTGGAATGTGCCTCTCTGTCAGGATTCTAGAACATCACGTGATACAAAGAAATGTCCAAGAGGTATTTTTTGGTGGCTTGAAAAGGGGAGAATTTCCTACGTATTCTCTGAGTTGCTTTATTTTCAGAAACACAGACTGCATTTTAACTTAGAAAGGATGTTTTCTTTTCTTTTCTTTTTTTTTTTAAGGCGGGGGTAAAGAGTTCTGTGCTTGAGACGTCCAGGAAAGTCTTCCTTCTCTCTACTACAAGGTGGATGACAGTGTCCTACCACCAGACTCTCCACACAACCCAACCCATGTAGAGTATGACTGACTGCGTGATGTGAGCCTGGCCTGTCCCCTTCAGCAAGCACAGGCATCCTTGGCATGGCTCCTCTCCCCATCCCGTGGCCGCATCCCCATCTGGTCCTTCTCATGTGGCAAGCTCTCCCTTCCACCCCGATGCACTGACTCACTAACATGCACCCCCCCCCCAGTTGGTTCTGTCTATAGCTCCTTCTCCTCCCTCAGTGGTTGTATGGCTTAGATACAGATTGCTTTGACTTTGTTAGGATTTGATTCTTTTAGATGGATTGAGTGCTTTGTTTTTTCTTTTCAATTTTGATGAGCTTAAGAATAAATGTAGTGAACAAACATTAAGCACTTAAATATGCTTATTACATGAATGAATGTATGAATGAATGAATGAAGATGTTTAAGTGTGTAGATTTTAGATCTTCAAGCGGTGATTGGTTAGTGTTTACTTGATGATTACAACTTTCTTGTTTCTCATTCATTTTATGCTAGGTTTTTTGTGTTTGTCTGTTTTCCCCCATACTCACGCCAGTACAAAACAAAACAAACCAAAAACGTGTCCTGGTTTTTGGGCTGGAGTAAAGAAACTCTTATGCTCTTTTATTGTAGAAGGTCTCAATGCAAATGTAGGGAGAGGAGAGAGGCAGAGACAAAGTGGAACTCCAACCTGGCTTCTCTTAGACCAAATTCCTAATTATTCCTAGATCATAGAACTCAGATCCTGAGGGAAAGAGAGATGACATTGCAAGTGGTATTTAAAAGAAATATATGGGTTGGCTATTTCTGAAGCTGTTTTAGCGGCCAGCAAGTGAACTGTGACCCTGGGGTGTGTGTCATTGCTGCACTCCTTTTATGTATTCTGTGTAATAGCTTAATATTGATTAATTACTATTAATTGTATTAATTATAATAACTATTTACACAATTATATTAATTCTTTACATACCATATTAATTAATTACACAATTAATATTAATATCCACATCACTCTTCAAAGGAAATGGATATGCCTTATCACTCTCTAATTCAGCTCTTAATAATACTTTACCTTCATCCCTTATGTAACTTATTGTTAACACATTCTTATTGGTATTGTTAGTAATGTATTATCATTAATAATTATAGTCAATAACTTTTTATTAGTAACAATAACTGTAATTTTTAGTAGGTAACTGTGTGCCTTTCTAGCGTATCCAGTTTTTTGAGTGCCTATTCTATGAGTTGGGAGGAATATATCTTTATGGAGCAATAAAGAATTTAGAACTACAATACTAGGAAATAATAATAAAATAAGCTGTCCCAAATGTGCACACAGATACAAGCTGGAACATTCCAAATATGGTTTGTAAGTCACTTGTTCAGAAGTCAGAATGTATTTTTCTGTAAGAACAACGTTATAAAAGGGAGCTGGGTTCCTGAGCTAGCCCAAAGAAGCTAATTAAATGGTTGAAATTGGGGGACAACAGACTCATTAAAGCACAGACTACAGTGGACTATAGGTCAAGAGTGCCAATGAATCTAAGTGCCCTTCACAACGATGTTTTAGATTCCCAGGCATACCAGAAGTTTGTCTCTCTGACACACCTTCTCTCTTCTCATTTGGTTCCTGGTAACACTCAAACAATCCTTTTGGTAGGGATTTTCTTGCTCTGAAAGGAAGTAACAGGACTTTATCAGTGTGAGAGAGGGCCAAAACTCTGGTCTGTGGACTGAGAAAGAAGCATATCTCTAGGTTGATGGGGTCATTTCTTGTTGGCTGAGTGACCATGTGGAAGGCAGCTGTTTTGAGAATTGTGAAATAAGAAGCATGGAAAGAATTGAAAAGCTACGAAGTGGCTTGCAATATGAAATACGAGGAGTAGAAGATATTGAGGAGATTTTGGAAGCAATATTCACTTACTTACGAGGTAGTAGAAATTGCCAGAAGCAAGGCTGCAGGAGCTCCTACAGAATAAAGTATTTGGGCCCAGAGCCTGCTAGTCTATTCAGTAGACCATGGGAGCCACGTTACCATTTCTATTTTGGAATGCACAGATTGTAGAGTCATTAAATCTTATTAAATCAGTCTAAGACCACTGGGACTTGTAATTGTCATTTTTTATGCACTGTGTAAAGTCTTATGAAACCATAAGCTTTTATAATTGTATTTGAGACACTTCCTTCCAGAGCCCACACAAATAATTACCAATACCGAGGCGCTTGGAGATCCCACTTCTTCCATGTTTGGTCCCATAGGACCAAACATATGGCGGATTTGACCCTCCAGCAAAGAAATGAAATGAATTAATTTCTGGATGATTATCAACTTTAAGGCGACTATATTGGCTTAATAATGAAGACAAGCCACATGTATGTGTGATTCTGCATGGAAATGGATTTAAGAGATGGGAGAAAGCAAATGCTTTGCTATGAGACTGGAATGTTAAATTTATATTATCTCCATTCTACTGCATATAAGAGACTGTAGTTTGAATAAGTCTGCTAATCAGCTTAGGTAATAAGTGTTGGGACTACTTATCTTACATCTCATTCTTCCAAAACAGAAATAAACAGCAAGGCTGCACAGTATTCTAATTATCCACAGGAGCCCAAGGATTTGATAAAAGTGAAAATAAACAACCGAATCAAATAACATAATTTTCTATTTTCAGCTGACATTTGGGGAAGACTGTAAGCTAAATTTCCTCTCAACTTGGTTAGAATTGTAAAAAAAATCTATTAATGTTTGACAAGCCCTATTGTTATATGCCTTCCATCCTTCTGATGTGTTAACTATGTGATTATTCATTGTCACGTTATGCTGTATATACGTATTTTTTTAAATCTCATGGGTGCATGAAGAGTTAGTTAGAATGTACTAGCTTTCAAGATTTTGAAATAAAATGGAGTCTCTTGTGTTATAGCTTGTTCCTTTACAATTTAACTTTCATTTTCTAATCGAGATACAATTTTGACATAAAATTGTGTAGGTTTAAGTTGTACAATGTGTTTATTTGATACCTTTATATATTGAATTATGATTAGCATTGTAGCATTAGCTAACACATTTATCACCTCACATACTTATTATTTTCTTTGTTGTGGTGAGAACAATTAAGATCCAGTCTCTTAGCAACTTTGAGGTCTATAATACAGTATATTTGCCTATAATTACTATGTGCATTAGATTTCTGAGACTTATTTATCACTAGTTGTAAGTTTATTTAAGGGCACAAACTAGTGCCCTGTGGATAGTGGATAAAGAATTCTGTTACATCTGGTTCTTAGAAAGATTTTATTTATCAAATACTGCTACTAGTTTCTTTTTATATTCCTTTCCCTAAGCATTCTTATTTTGACATTTGTGAGACAGACACTTGAAAGCCAACCCATAATTTATTTGGCTCTAAACACAATCTTCTTTCAGTTAACATGGGATTCTCCTAATTTCTTCTGTATTTGATTTTCCTTCTTGTTTCAAGTGGTTCTAATTGTGCTAAAGCTTTCGTGGAAGAACATTCTTCCAGTACAAGGTGAATGAGCAGTTGTTTCTTTGTGTTGGGGTTGTCTATGTGGCTGGGGAGAGGGTGAACAGCGGTTGGATTATACCTATCAAGTAATATCAATGGTGAAAGATTTATTTTTTATCTGATAAATTGTCACCACATTCCTTTGCAACATATTAAATGTTTAATACATTTTCGGTTTAAAACTGTGAAATTGTGGTGAGTTAGAAGCCGAGAGGTTTACTGCCTCTTGTGTGTGGGGAATGGGGGGAAAGTACCTGCATTCAGATCATGAGATAGAATGTCTTCAGTCTTACGCCCCAAATCTACCCAACCTCTACCACATTGTGTTTTGGAGTCAATACACCTTTCCTTCTTAGGGGGAACCACTATCTTGAATTTTGTGGCAACTTTTCTGTGCTTTTCTTTATAACTGGATCAGCTACATATAAATCTTCATGAAGTTATTTATTTTGCCTTTTTGGGGAACGTCATATAAGCAGATTCATGATTGTATCTTTTGTATCTTGTTCCTTTTACAGAGTTTTATTTGCAAGGCTTATCCATTTATTGCATGCTCATTAAATTTCATTACTATATAGTGTTCCATTGTATGCTTTTATTGCGACTTACTGGTTCTTTCGTAGATAGACACTGGGTTTATTTCTTGCTCTGGCCATTATTAAGTCCTACGACTCTGAACATTCTTGTATATATCTCCAAACAACATCATAAAAATTTCACAGTCCAGGAGTGAGACTGGTGGATCATGAAGCATTTGTATCTGAAGCTGACCTTTGGGGAAGGTTGGAGGGTAAATTTTCTTTCAACTTCCCTAGAATTGTACAAGTCTTATCGACAGTAATCTCGCCCGAGCTCGTTTCTGTGGCTGCAGGTCAGCTCGTGGCTGTGCGCTGGGGTGGGCTGGGCCGTGAGTGCAGTCGCACTTGGTGTCTCCTCTTCTTTTCTTGGGCTCGGTGGGCTACCGAGGCGCGTGCTTCTTGTGGCAATGCCTCCAGCCCCCAAAGGCAAGTGGAGATTGAAAAATGCCTTTATAACCCTCTGCTTGTATTGTATCTGCCAACACTTTATTGACCAAAGAAAACCCAGGGCCATATAATTCACTTGTTGCCTATGGCTAAAAACCTGATAAATATTAATTATTATTATTATTATTATTATTATTGCTGTTATTAATCTAATTACCATTCATGTAATAGGGTAGTAACCCTCTTCCTGTTGGCTCAGTTGGGATCAAGGCCCCAGAGGCTGAGATCAAAGGGGTTAAGTGCTTACCCATCCTAAAGAGAGATGCCAGATCATGCAACTATGTAGATAAGGATAAACCTCCAACATGATCCAAGTGTTCTTCGCCTATGGGGTGTTGAGGAGGAGCTCATAAACCTTGATTATAGAGGGAATATTTCTGTTAGAGAATTGTCAGTATGCCACGAGGTGCCTTCCTCTGCACTTAAACCTAATGAAGCCTCCTTTAAAAAAATCACTAAAAGGGCTTAACATATGTCTGTTAGAAGTTGAGGGATGATGTGACTCATTCTTTTTTTTTAAGATTTTATTTGTTTGACAGAGAGAGAGAGATATCACAGGTAGGCAGAGAGGCAGGTGGGGGGGGTGGGAAGCAGGGTCCCTGCTGAGCAGAGAGCCGATGTGGAGCTCGATCCCAGGACTCTGAGATCATGACCTGAGCCGAAGGCAGAGTCTTAACCCTCTGAGCCACCCAGGCGCCCCGATGATGTGACTCATTCTTGACTTGCATTCCCCATCCTCCCAGAACGTAGAATCCTACCGAGACAAAGGCTGGGCTGAGTGGCTGCCATGCCAGAAAGATGAGCGCCCGGGGAGGAAGCTTCTGACCTGGTGATGGCAGGACAAACGGGCATGTTTCTGTGGGCTAGGCAGGACCCCAGGGGGGTGTCAGCCTGGGGCTGTCTAAATGCTATAGTTCAGGATGGGTACGACTGGTGAACAAACAGATGAGGAATGAACCAGAGAGATATTGCCTCCAAAGAGGAGAAACAGGAATGATTCCCAGGAATGATGCCAGGAAGTGGGGTGGGGGTGGGGGTCCCTGAAGAACCCACCAAAGTACCCCACAAAAGAAAAAAAAAATCAGTGTTTGAACATCGGCCACAGCCCTAAGACACCATGCCATGTGCCAACTGTTCCACTCCATTGGGACCATTCTCTCCCTCCTTTCCAATTCCTCAACCATAGAGGATCCAGAGAGGCAGTCCCATGGGAGGGACGTGACAGGATAGTGACGAAATCCCCCGCCTCACTAAAGGCTTCCCTGTCTGACGCAGGACAGTGCCAGGCAGGGGGAAAGCTTTGAATTGAACAAGAGATAAAGTTTTACTAGTGAACTGGTTTGGATTTTTTATCACCTGAAAAAGCAGACTACTTTATTAATTGGGAATGACCAGAAAAGCTATGGGATCTACCAATATAACATAGCTTCCAGGGATGCGAGATTTGACATAGGACCAAAGAAACTGCTGTTTAAAAAAGAAATTTACTTTCTGCCTACTCCTTCTGCAGTTCAATTCATATGATAAACCAGTTACAGATACAAATATAAGTATTCAGAAAGATTATCTGGTTAAGCAGAGTTCCTCGCTCATGTAAAACAACCAATATTCTGGGGAAACCTGGGTGGCTCAGTCGGATAAGCATCTGACTCTTGATTTCGGCTCAGGTCATGATCTCAGGGTGGTGAGATCTAGCCCCACATTGGGCTCTGCGCTCAGTGTGGAGTTTGCAGGCCCCTTCCACTGCTTCTCCTCCTGCTCACACACTCTCCTTCTCTCTCTAAGTAAGAAGTAAGTAAGTAAATAAAATCTTTAAAAAAAAGCACAACCCATATTATGTTTTTAATACGAAGCTTCCATATGTGTTACCTTTGCTTCCAAAGTCTGCACCTGGCGAAGCATAGCGTTTCTGCCTGTTTCCTGTCTGTGGGCAGTGCTCTGTCTACTGTTCTCAGATCCAATGTTACATTCAAACCTGCCAAACCTACGTCCAAGTGACACGTAGTTCACCTTGAAATTGAAAAGAATAAGAGTGCTGCTCCGAGTGTGAGTCAATAAACCACTACCCCCCTAGAAAATCCAGTAATGGTAAGAGATGCGGAGTCAGAGAATATGCCTGACCCAAGTAAAACAAGGTTGTTGGTGTGTAGCTAGTCCACCAGGGACTGTCCATACGACCGAAAGATTCGTCTTTAAGGAAACCCCCACGTTGTCCACCACCGGCTGGTGGTCAGCACGGGGTTGTCAAAGTCAACACCATCTGGTCCCTCAGGGCAAAAACCTGGGACTCTTCTATTTTCAGTTCTGTTTTACTATGAAATATTTCTTGCATATCCGTATGCAATTATATAGAGTTGGAAAACTGAAAACTCACACCCATATGCTTGCCCAGGACCCGGTATGAGAACGACATCATGTTTCTAAAGCCTCGGATGCCCCTCAGAAGCCCCCCTTCAACCACAGCCCTCCTTCTCCACAATGGCACACACCATTTTGAATGTTGTGTTCACCATATCTTTGGTTTTCCTCAGTTTTACCTGAGACCTATGCATCACTAACGAATATATCATGAGATCTGGAGTGGACTTCGACTGTATCTAAGTGATGTGATTCTGTGTGTTGACCTTTGTAAGTTGCATTTTGTACTCATACTTTATGTTTGGAGGTGCCTCTAACAATGTATATGGCTGCACTTGATTTATTGTCGCTGAAATCAATTCTTCTGAACAGAATTCCATTTTATGTCTACACCACAATTTTATTCTCCTGTCCAGGGACATTTACACCATTTAAAGTTTTTTGCTATTACAATTAATTTTGCTATGAGCATTCCCGTATGCGAAACCTTTGGCAGCCACGCAGGGGTCCCCTGAGGGAACTAGGAGAAAAACGGCTTTCCGATGTAATGCTTTACTTCTGGCATCAGCACACTAAGAGAGTTTCCACGTTCGATGTCCTCCCCAATCCCACTAGAAGTAAAATTTCATGTCGTTTGGCTTTAATTTCTATTTCCAGACTGTTAGTAAGGTTAAGCATCTTTTCACGTTTTCACCACTGACAGATCCTTTTTGGTGAAGTGCCTGTTGATATATTTTGTCCATTTCTCTATAGGATTTCTTCTTCTTTCCTTATTGATTTTTTAGGAGTTCTTTATAACTGTGGGATACTAATCATTCTCCAGTTATGTGTGTCAGAAAGAGCTTACTTTTCACATTTTTATAATGCCCTCTCAACAAGAGCAGTTTTTAATTTGAAAAAAGATTTATCAATCCTTTTGAGCTTTGTTTCCATCATTCTTACATTGTTCTAAAAGCATTATGCTATCTCCTGTTCTAGAAGTTCTTTCATATTCTGCTGTGAGACTCTCTTTCATGTGCCATTGGCCAGAGCTGCCCCCACGGCAAGGGAGGCTGGGCCGGTTTGGATGTGACATATCCAGCCAGTGCTGCAGGAGGCCGCCTCTGCCAGCAGGGAGGGAGGTCGGGGTATGGCAGCTGGAAGGTGTCTGACTCAGATTCTTTCTGCTTATATTTATGAACGCAAATGGTCCCGTCAATTTCTTCTACATGGACTCATGGAAGAAAGGTATCCCAAAATTAACGAATGACTATCCCGGATCTCTTTGATAATATCTTGAGCTACACTGTCCAGTATGGTAGCTATTAGCCACAAATCATGTTTTAAATTTAGGTTATTAAGATTAAATAAAATTTAAAATCCAGTATCTTATTCAATTTAGTCACGTTTCAAGCATGCACTAGGCACAGGTAGCTACTGTATTGGATAATATGGATTAAAAAACATTTCTATCGTCACAGAAAGCTCTATTACGTAGCACTGGCTTAAATCCAACTTAGAAAAGCTACTTTTCTTTTTTCTTCCTTTCCTACATAGAAAAGCTTTCTAAGAACTAATCCAGAAAGGACCTATGAGGGTGTCTTACATATTGGTAATCCTCAACAACTATTTACTACCTTGAAAGAAATTAGGAAAATTGCATAAAATAGATGTAACACATTTAAGTCCACCAGTCTTTGCTCCACGTGGCTAGAGAGAACGTTGTTCTAGTAAATTCCCTTTAATAAATAATCATAAAATCCATTTATGACACATTTTAGATCCGTTTTTCTACTTTGTAATTTAATAAACAAAATTTCTAAATGGCCATGCTCTTGAGAGGTTGACATACAAAATTAAAATTCAGTTGTCAAATAGTGGTGCATTGCAAGCAAAATTATTTTATATATATATAATATATATTTGATAGTTGATTACTGAGAGCCTTTAATGGGTTCCATTAATGTGAGTAAATTCAACCCATTAATTATTTTGCCATATCTTATTAATGCATAAGTATGAAAAAAAGGAAGTAAAACCCATTATTGCACAATAATAAACTCAGCAGTTCCACACATGTTTTTAGACTCCAGCAAAGCTGACATACAGTCAATTCAGTGCCTGACGGCACCATGCTGTTCTTCCCCGCACCCCACATCAGGGAGTATTTCATACGCATACTTTGCATTCTCATTATTTATTTGATTGTTTTACTTCCTGAAAACTTTAGTTTTAAATAATCATAGATTCACAGGAAGTTTCAAAGATAGTATAGAGTTGTCCGATGTGCCCTTCACCCAATGCCCCAGTGGTAACATACAACAAAATACCGAATACTGAGAGTACGGTACTAAAAGCCGAAAACTGACATTGGTACAATGTGTGCAGACAGTTCGACATCATTTTATGGCATAGACAGTTTCATGTAATTATCATAATTAAGACACAGAACTATCTCATCACCATGAGACTGTCTTGTGTTACCCATTTATGGTCCCTACGTGGCCCCCAAACTCATCGTTCCTAACCCTGTCAACCACTCATCTGTTCTCCATTTCTATACCTTTGATTTCAAGAATGTAATAAAAGTAGAACTGGAGTATTCAATCCTTGGTGTTGTTTTTTTTCATCAACACATTATCCTTGAGATCCATTTAAGTTGTTGTACATATCAAGAATTTCTTTTTATTATTGAGGTACATGATATGAATGTAGTACAATGCTTAAACATTCACTGATCACAGGACATTCTAGTTGTTTCCAGTTTTTGACTACTAACAATAAAGCTGCCATGAACATTCTTGCAGTATTGTGGGGGGCATACGTTTTCAGGGCTCCAACATGAGTGTCAAGGAGTGTGATTGCTGAGTTGTATGGCAAATGTATGTTTGGTGTCAAACTATTTCCCACTGCCACTGGACCGCTTCACATTCTCACTGGCAAAGTATGAGACAACCAGTTTTCCCACATCATCACCAACATTTGGTATTTTCACTATTTTTAATTTTAGCAGCCCTAGTAGATGTGTAGGATAATTCATCATGGTCTTCATTTGCCCAGCTTAGAACTTGGCATATGGCAGACTTTCTACAAACTGGATGAGTACTTCCCTTTGAATGCTGGCACACTGTCCTCTGGGGCTAGAGCAAGAAAATAGCTGGAGAATATGGAGTTGTGACGAAGAAGGATTGGGGACAGAGAAGCGAAGCTGAGGTGTCTCATAAGCCTGAGATGGGTGGGGGGCAGGCCTCAAGGGAGGTGATACTTCAAGAAAGCCAGAGGCCATTTGACCTGCCATGTGGACAGTTGGCTTTAGGGGCTATGATTAGAAAAGGAGCTGTGAAAGTCCAGAGGGAGGAGAGCACTGCGCGTGTGCCAAGGGACAGGAGAAGGTCCTGGGATGGGCTCTGCATGGGCAGGGGGAGGGGACTGGGAGATGAGGTCAGAGAGGGCAGGCTGGGGTGGGGACGGTTGGTAGGTCACGGTTTCTACATGGAATGTGATGAATGTCAAGAACTGTGTAGATCTGGAGCATTGTAAGCTTCTTGTCAGCTAACAAGTATTCCTGTTGTTTCATGGATGAAGACAGATGGCACGAGACTCTTGGGCCAGAGACAAACATGGCAGAGCAGTATCCAGGGCTTCATATTGGTTTTGTCCTTTACTCTGTACCCCTTGAGTCTCACAGAGGACACCCAATGGCCTGTCATGGGTATCTGTACCCACAGTGGGTTGTGTGACCATTGAAGAACCAGGGTCAAGAGTCCAGCACTTTCTGAACAAGCAGCAGACATCAGAGGGAACAGCAGACATGCCAGTCTCTCTCCTCATGGGAAGGGGACCTTTCTCAATTGTCATACATGATCTCCTTGACCTATGTAGTGGTCTCTGTGGCTGACTAAAAACACTGTTGTCTGTCAGATGAGGGAGAAGGTCTGTTGTTTGCACAGAAGTGATGACAGTACTTAGGGCCCTTGGTAGATAACTTCTCCTAAAATTGGATGCTTTTGGGGGTTCTGAGCAGAAGGGTGCCATGATCAGAGCAGCTCTGACCGCTCTGTTGAGAGTAAAATGAAGAGGGTCAAGAGTAGAAACAGGAGGGAAAGTTAGGAGGCCACTACAGTGATCCAGGTAAACAAAGATGATGGCTTGGATCAGCTGGCGGTGGTGGCCCTGGGGACAGGTGCACTGTCCGCTGGGTGGATGGCCCACTGAGGAGGAGCTGGCAGGATGTGCTGATCATTGAACATGATGTGTTACAGGAGGTGGGAGTCAAAAACGATTCCAAGGCTCTTAGACCAAGCACATGCCACAGTGGGCCCCCATGCAGGGAGCTGGGGAAAACCCCAGGAGGAAAAGTTTTGGTAAAGCAAGAGCAACCAGGAGCTACTATAGACATTTGGAGTGAGATGCTTCCAACTGGACATCTTGATAAGGATGTCAGGAAAAGATCCAGGCAGGAGATATAAATTTGAGGTCTGAATGTAGGGGTGGTGGTGTCTTAAGTCAGGTCCCTTAGAAGCAGACCCTGAAGAGGAGATTCTGACATCGGTGACTGGTTCAAGGAAAGCTCTCAGGGGAGATCTTTGAGAAAATGAGAGAAACAAAATAGGAGGAGGGAAGAAGCCAGGAGAAGATGTGGGTTTAGCTGGCATCTAACCTCAGCCTGATCCCATGGGACTCTCTGGAGAGGGGATGATGCCATAGTGCCCCACCTCCCGGCACAGGAGCTGGCTGGCCCTCTCTAGCCCCCATGCACCCATAAGTCAGGAAGTGAACTAGATATGGAAACAATAGCATTTAGGAATGATCGTGTTAAAAGGAATGATTCTGGGTGAGATCCCCTAGGTCATAGGGTAAATAGCAAAAGAGAAGCATCTAAGGGTAGAACTTGAGCACTTTACCTGTTATGTTTCAAGAAGATTCAGGGAAACCAGAAAAGGAAACAACATTTTTATTTTATTTTATTTTTTCTTTCCATATTTAATTTACATTCAATAAGCCAACATAGAGCACATCATTAGTTTCAGATATAGACTTCAATAATTCATCAGTTACGTATAACACCCAGTGTTCATCACATCACATGCCCTCCTTAATCCCCCACCCACTTCGCCTCTGGTAACCCTAGTTTGTTTCCTACATTTAAGAGACTCTCATGCTTTGTCTCCCTCTCTGATTTCTTTCCATTCAGTTTTCTGGCGCTTCCCCCATGATCCTCTGCACTGAGGAAACAACATTTTAAAGATATTTATGTATGTATGTATGTGTGTGTGTATTTATTTATTTGACAGAGAGAGAGATCACAAGTAGGCAGAGAGAGAGGAGGAAGCAGGCTCCCTGCTGAGCAGAGAGCCCGATGGGGCCTCGATCCCAGGAGCCTGAGATCAAGACCTGAGCCGAAGGCAGAGGCTTTAACCCACTGAGCCCCCAGGCGCCCAGGAAACAACATTTTAAAGTGAGTATCATCACATCATAAATAGAATATCACACTGCCTACAAAGCCATAACTCAATAATTCACAGCAATGTCGTCCAGTCCTTTGGTCTTCAACCTGCCTCTTTTCCCTTTGAAATCTCTTTTGTCCACATCAAGGGATTTCACCATTTCTTGTACCTTCAGGTACCTTGTCGAATGTGTCCTTTGCAGTACTCATGCATGATGTGGCGCACCTTCATTGGCTTAGAAATTGTCCTTCCACAGGACCCATAAAGCATTTGGAAGTTGCTTTCCAAACTAACGTACACACTTCTTTAAGGTGGATATTTGCATTGCTGATATTAAGTGTACATCCTGCTATGTTGTCGTGCCATATGTGTACACAAAATATTTTTAAGACCAAATCATAATGCAAACTTTTTGAAGACACTCGAAAATGATTAAAGCTGACATGTATAGTAGCAACATACATCTACTTCCTAACCATGCCACAACATGAACAAGGGGGAAATCAATAAGCTTGAATTTGCCCAGAGAATCCCACCCTACTGGAGGCACTGAAACAAACAGATTAACGGGAGGTCTCTAATAGAGAATGTCTCCCAACCCGAGTCCCTATGCCACCACGTTAGGCTGTATGTCTAACAGTTAGGTTTCCATCTTCCCAACAAAGCAAAGGAACAATGAAAGAGCCAGATGATCTTTTTTTTTCTTAAAAAAAAAAATAGACTCATTCTTTGGGGATAGCTAGGACAGCTTCTCTGCAGACTGGCATTCTAAAGTAAGACATTAAAAATTTTGCACCTGGGAGCTTGTGGTCCTAGCCTAGTGCCTGGGCATCTGAGCAAAGCCAGTAACTTTGCTCAACCCTGGGGCTTCCCATTAAGTCTTCCTAATGCATCTTTGGACAATCACGGATCAATAGACATATGCAAAAGATCTGTAAAATGAGAGAAAAGCAAACTGAAAGAAAAAAATCAGAGAACCAATAATACTTTAAGGAAATTATGAGTAAGTGAGGAAAAATTCCAAAGACATAACATCCATTCTATCAGAACTGGATGCTACAGAAGAAATGAACAGGAAAGAGCTTCTAGAACTTAAAAATATGGTGGTCCAAACAACCAAACTTAGTAGAAGCCTGGAAGGTAAATTTAGAGAAGTTTCCCAGTCCAAAAGACAATGAGGTACAAAATTTGAGAAGACAGATAAGATGTAGAGGATCAGTATTGAAGAACAAGCATCTCATAGGATTTTAGAAAAAGAACAGCAAAAAGAAGGGAAACATTATTTCCAAAAATGTAATACAAATTTTTTTTGTATACTTGAAAGTAGCTGTACTCCTCAAATCATAAGAACCTACCATGTGTCAGATAGAATGAAAAAGCCCTAGACTTAGATGCATCAATGATGAATTTCAGAATATTAGGACAAAGGCTTTTTGCAGAGAAGAAAGTCACTCAAGAATTATTTTGGCATGAGGTGCCATGGCAGGACATCAGATGCTAAAAGAAAAAAAAAAAAGGAAGGCACTTCCTTTTCATTTATTTCAAGATTTTGCTGTTTATTGTTTTCTCTGAAGAGAGAAGATGAGTATATATTCATATCTGAGAACTAATTTGCCTTTTTAAAAAATAATTTATTTTTTCAGTGTTCCAAGATTCATTGTTTATGCCCCACACCCAGTGCTCCATGCAATAGGTGTCCCCAGTACCCACCACCAGGCTCACCCATCCCCCTACCCTCTCCCCTCCAAGACCCTCAGTTTGTTTCTGTGTCCAAAGTCTCTCATCTTTCGTCTCCCTCCCTGATTTACCCTACTTCCCATTTCTTCCTTCTCCTACTGTCCTCTATATAACTCCTTATGCTCCATAAGTAAGTGAAACCTTATGATACTTAACTTTCTCTGCTTGGCTTATTTCACTCAGCATAATCTCCTCCAGTCCCGTCCATGTTGATACAGAAGTTGGGTATTCATCCTTTGTGATGGAGGCGTAATATTCCATTGTATATATGGACCATATCTTTTTTATCCATTCGTCTGTTGATGGCACCTTGGCTCTTTCCACAGTTTGGCAATTGTGGCCATTGCTGCTATGAACATAAGGCATTTCTTTTCGTCTTTGGGGTAAATGCCCAGTAGTGCAATTGCAGGGTCATACGGTAGCTCTATTTTTAATGTTTTAAGGAATCTCCACACTGTTTTCCAAAGTGGCTGCACCAAATTGCATTCCCACCAACAGTGCAAGAGGGTTCCAACCCCTTTCTCCACACCCTCTCCAGCACTTTTTTCCTGTCCCGTTAATTTTGTCCATCCTAACTGGTGTTAGGTGGTATCTCAAAGTGGTTTGCTTTTAATAAGGAAATGAATACAAGAATTGAATGAGAACAGGAGAATTATAGACCTTCTCATCAGAAATTAGCTTCACTGAGTCAACAGTCTTTTTTTTTTTTTTTTAAAGAATATATGTATTTATTTGAGAGAGAGAGAGAAAGCACAGCACAGGGAGTGGCAGGCAGAGGGAGAGGGAGAAGCAGGCTCTTCTTGAGCAGGGAGCCCAGTGCTGGACAGGGACTCGATCCCAGGATGCTGCGATCGTAACAACTGAAGACAGACGCCTAACCAATGGTGCCTCTTGAATCAACATTGTTAAAGACATGCTATTTCCATGGTTCCCCATAGTATCTTAGGTTATCGTCCAGGCTAGAGTCAGGTTGCTGGGAGGCTGGACAGGACAGTGGTACAAAGCCTCTCCCTTGCTCCAAGACACAGAGCCAAGGGATCTGATGTGAGGAGAGCAAAGGTGAGAGCCTCCCGACGGTAAAGGTGAGAATTGAACTCTCGCCCAGAACTTGCCGCAAGCTCAGCAAGCAGGTGAGCAGCTTCTAGAAGAAAGGAGAACTAAGGAGCTTCTCCAAGGAACCATGGGGAGACATTGACAGTTGGGTTTCGTTTTATATGGCCCTACATGATCAGAGGAGATTGGAAGGCTATTAGGAGAGCGTCACACTTGTTTTAAATATCCACCCATAACAGGAATGGAAATGCTTTATGAAAACAGCAGAGGCAATTAGCTGAAGTTGCTGAAGATTAAGACCCAAATATAGTGTGCATATAATCTATCATTGAGCCCAACAAATATAAATGACAGACAGGGAAACTCTGATGTCAATTTCTGAGTTTCTCATAGTAAAGATCCAGAGAAATCTCTAGCAGATTGTCATATCTGCATCATTTTAAGAAGTAACTAAGAAAATCGACCTGCGTGTCATATTTGGGCATTGACATAGCTCCCACGATTATTTCTATTTTTTTCCTGCTGAATTAACAATTTCTGTAGACTCTGAAGCTACCAACCAATGATGTAAAATATTTTGCAGCCCCAAAGAACAGTGATTGATTTAAGGAATATTGGAGTTGAAAAGCTCTCTAGAATTAAAGCAGTGTTGTCACTTTGGGGTTAATATACCTCGTGTGTCTCCTGCATCAAAACTGCGGAGGGAATTGGAAGACCTCCCTGCTGATCCAATTTTGGTTCTTGGGTTGTTAGAGTTTAAGTACAATAGATGCCATTCAAAAGTCTTTTATAATGAAATATTGTACTGCATTATTCCCAACATACCCAAAGGGATTTCTGGTCAATTCAGGCTAACTGCAAAAGCTAAGAAAAAAATTAAAAATTCTCTGCCATTTGTCTAGACATCTGAGCTCAAAGTTGCTCAGTAGAGTGACCTGACAGTCGTGATGCCTAAGGTGAAAGTCCTTGAATAAAAGATGAACATTGATATTCATTCTAACTTTCATTCCCAGAAATTAAAGCAAATTAGGCATACTTAGGGAATAATTTCATGGCAATGGGGACTGAAAATTATGAGTTCTGACTACTGAAAACATCAAGAAACTGCCTTTAAAAAATACATTTGCAAATGCAGAGTAATTCTCATCTGTTTGGAATTACTCATGTCTATTTGTGCCTTAATTTAGTGTTTCAACCTGAGCCTCACGAATGATCTGTGTGACCTTAGGCAAAACATTTGGGACAATGGTGAGAATCTTAAAAACTTTGGTTTTGGACTTTTCAACTCTATATAGAAAAGTACCTCAGCTTCCTAACTCTAGGACCATCCTCTCACAATTAACAATGATTTTTTAATGTCATCATATATTTCATCTGTTTTCACATTTACCTAATTAGATATTTAAATTTTGTTTAAATTAAGATCCATCTAAGGTCCACATATTGAATGCTTGAGTCTTTTTTATTCTTCCTTACATCAGTTTTTCTGTTGAAGACATTGGATGGTTTGTAGTGTTTGCCACAGTGTGGATTTCATTTATCTCAATCCCATGAAAATTTAGATTTCCTGTAGCTCCCATAAATTGGCAGATATAGCTAGGGGTTTGATTAGATTCATTCTTGCTTTTGTTTTGTTTTGTTCTGTTTTGTTTTTTGACTGGACCACTTCATAGTGACGTCTTTCCATCAGGAGGCATATTTGGTGGTGTTTATCTGCCATTGATAATCTTTCCTTCGATTTATTAGCTTGTTAGTATTGAAAAATGTGATGTTCTAATTCTATCATACTTTATTTGTTTAAATCTGGGATGATTTAAGAAACTTTCCCTTCTTAGCTATTGGGTTATTCTGATGTACCGATTTTATAGGAAATGCCTGATAATTTTTGACTCTCTCTTCCTGCTCTTAAAAAACCAGTTTTAAAATAATCAGTTGGTTCTTAAGTATATATTTGAGGTTAATTAATGAGTTGAGACTTTTCCCTTTTTATAAGTGTTATAAACTAGATTTAATCATATTTAATGCATTTCAACCCATTGCAATTATCTGTATCGATGTTCAAATTATTCCACTTTTGGCCAATGAAAACCTGTTTAAGTTGATTCCTGAGTCTTTCTGACAACACCCTAGTAGGCTTGACAGCTTCCGTGCCTTCTGGTGTGATCAGATGTTTCAGATTTATCTTGTCCGTTGGAATCAGCCATTTCTCAAAGAGCCCTACTTTCTTTAGTGAGAAGTGCTATTTGCAGGCTGCAGTTGGAGATGTCATGCTACCAGGTTGGTCTTTGTTTGCAGACCTTTACAGTACACAGAGCTAGGAAATAGTATATGCATTTTTTGAAAGATTTATTTTTTTGAGAAAGAGAGCTGGAAAGAGGGAAGGAGGAGGGGCAGAGGGTGAGGGAGTCCCAAGCAGACTCTGTGCTGTGCATGGAGCCCAACGCGGGGCTCGATCTCATGACCCTGAGATCATTACCTGAGAAGAAACCAAGAGTCAGAATCCCAACTGACTGCATCACCCAGCACCCCTATATGCATTTTTTTTTTTTAAAGATGAGAGAAGTCACGAGCTTACACTGATATTTCCAATCTGAAATCTGGATGACAGGCTTTTTACTTATCCTCATTAATCTTGTCTCCCTTCAACTGTGTTGAAAATCGTTTATAGTACCAAGCTAAATGTGTATTTGATTTATCCTACAAAACACAACAACAACACCGACACTACCACCGCCATGAAAATGGTTTTAGGCTTTTCTTTTTCTCCTTCAGGAATATCCTCCTAGGAACGTATGGCTAAAATTTTGTGTCTTAAAGCTCCAGTATATTCCTCTCTGAATGCTTATGCTGCCAGCTAGATCCATATGCTTATTTGTTTCATTTACTTTTGATTCAAGAAGTGCTTTTGAAATATATTTAAATTTGTTTAATAAATAATATAAAATAATTACATAGTTTCAAAATCATAAGTCTGTAAAAAAAGTCTGAAGAAACCTACTTGAAATCTGTCCCCTCTACTTTATTTTCTTTCTCTTTCTACAGGTAATCATGGAGGAACAGTAAGGCTTAAAAAGTCAGCAGCAATTAAGAATCTGCTTTTCCAGTAAACTCTCTGTTAGTTTTGCTAAGTTATTTTTTAATATGCTCTAGAATTGCCTCATCTGGAAATGAAATGCAGATGCTGATGTCAAGTCATCAAAAACCAGTGTTTTCAGATGCTTTTTCTTTCCTTTTTAAAAATAATTTGCTCTGTTTTTAAAACCTGCAGATTCAAAACAATAAAGAATAAAATAAAGATCATTCATAATTTCACCATTTATAAATAGCCAGTGTTAATATTTAGTTAATTTTCTGCTAGCCTCCATTTCTATCCAACTGATTGTTTTAAATTAGAATTGCAATTATATTTTTTGTATTTTGCTGTCTATTTGTTTAGATTTATATTCAGAGCAATTATCCATATCTTTAGAATTTGTATTTATGAGAAGCAAAGTATTCCATTATTTTCATTAATCCATTCAACAAGCATTTAAGGAAGTACTTCTGTGTGGCAGGTGTTGTGGTCAGCACTGAGGAACAACAGGAAGTGAAACAAATCAATCCCCGTCCTCAGGGAGCTTACATGGTACACACACGCGCACACACACACACGCACACACACACACCCCACACACACCTTCTTTTTTTTTTTTTTAGAATTCCCTGGGATATTGCATATTTAAGGAGTATATAGTTATTTGCCATTATGGGTATTGTTCTGATGAGTACCCCTATACATAAATCCTGGTTTATACCTATCACTTAGGATAGATCCCCAGAAGTAGAATTATACATACAAAACATAAGTGATATAGGGGCGCCTGGGTGGCTCAGTTGGTTGGGCAACTGCCTTCGGCTCAGGTCATGATCCTGGAGACCCGGGATCGAGTCCCACATCGGGCTCCCTGCTCGGCGGGAAGCCGGCTTCTCCCTCTCTCACTCCCCCTGCTTGTGTTCCCTCTCTCACTGTGTTTCTCTCTGTCACATAAATAAAATCTTTAAAAAGAAACATAAGTGATATAAATAATAATTTTAACCCTATTTTAAGGAACTGGAAAAAGCTCTTAATGGCTGGACAGCTGAGAAAACTGTCTTTTCTGGTCCACCTTGTGTATTGGGAATAGGGGAGGGTACCATGATTCCTCTGATCCTTTTCTCTGTCGTAGTCCTTTTCATGCTGGGATGGAGATGGAGTTGTTGAGAGGAGTGGGGTTGCATGGTTTGACTGTCATTTGGAAAGCTGGTGGAGTTGGGTGAGATCTCAGGGTGTCAGCAGAAGGGAAGGAAGAGGGGCTGAGTGCCCGTGATCGCCAGCCTCTGGTCCGAGCTCTTTCTCACACTCCGTGCGCCACCCATTGGGGGCAGGTCCTGCACTTCACAGGTCTCTCGTCACCAAGCCTCGTACATGGGAATGGGGCGTTTGATTCTTACAGGCTTCTTAATTCGTGACAACGGTTACGGAATCAGAATGTCTGAGTCGAGTCTTGACTTTATTATGTATTCGTTGTGCGACTGGATGTAGGATTTTGACCTAACCACGTCTAAGCTTATTCATTGTAACATAATCAGTGACCACCTCGAAAGGAGTAAATGGAGTAAACAACATAGAATATTTATTGAGGCTCTGGGCACATATGAAGTACTTAATAAATGCCAGTTACCAGTGGACACTGGGCACCACAGAACTTTCTGGTGCTCAAGTCTTGATGACTGACACAAACTTATCCTTAACTCACTGAGTCGATGCAATTGAAATCAGAAGATAGAATATTTTTAAGTACTGTTTTCAGATTTGGCCACATCCTCATCTCAGTGTACCCATTAATTTTGACAGAAGATTCTTTGTTTCTATTCATGTGATTTTGCTTCAGGCTTGCTATAAAGATCAAAGATAAGGTAAAAAACTTTCCTCTCTTGAATTATTGCCTGCAAAGCCTCCAATGAAGGGCTGACATCAATGGAAATGGTTAAGTAAGGATCTCCAAGGCTCATTCCTTCTCACAAACATGGGAAAAACTAGAAAAGTCTGTCAGAAATAGTGGTTAGAACTCTGGAAGACAGCTAAAGCTTTACAGCAGCCAAGCAAGTGCTTAACCAAGAAAAAGGCAACTGAGCGACAAGAGGGCTTTGGGGCGTTTTAACTTCTTGTGGCTTCATACCCCCTCCATAGCTTGGCACTGGCCTTCAAGATGGCAGACCGCATTTCCACTGCAGGCTTGGGATTCCAGGCATTGGAGAGCACACCTTGTCCTCTCTTCTCCTCCCCTGTCCCGCTCACTCCTCATTTTCTCCTCCCCTCTACTGTTCCCTTCTCCCTCCCTCTACCCATCTCTTCCCCTCTCCTTCCATGCCCTGCTCTTCCTTCCGTCCTTGCCTTTTTTTACTCCAGGTATTTAAGGAAATCACTGTCAACCACTAATTGATTACTAAGCTAAATGAACAAAGCCTTCAGAGATGCATGACAAAAAAATAGAGTTTTTACAAAAATAGTTTTGAAAGATTACAAAACAAATACACCATTGCAACCCCTAGCAAAACAACAACAAACCCTGGGGAGAGTCTGATTTCCAGAGTTACCCCATTATCATACACAAAATGTTCAGTTTTCAACAACAAGAATACTTATGAGACACGTGAAGAGAAAAGACAGTATGACTCATTCACAGGAAAAAGAGAGTAACAGGAATTGTCCCTACGGAAGCACATATATTGAAGTTACTAGGCAGAGACTTTAACCAACTCGCTTAGAGTCTTCAAGGTCCAGTTACACGTTTTCAGGGAGCAGCCTCAGATCCCATGACATAGCTGTTTCCCGGCATCTTCAGTGCCTTTCTTCCACATGCTTGTATTTGGGCAAGACATTTTTGGAACAGAAAGGAAGTCAAGCTTATCCATACTAAATGTTATTTTATAAAACCCAGCCTCCCACCTTGGAGAAATGGCTGATTCTAGGACTGGATCAGGGACTATGTAAGATGAGCCTGGAGCCTTTTGCAGTGCCAAAAAAGGAAGGAAGTGCTAAAAATTCACGAAAATCCCAAACTGTGGATGTATTCCAAGGGGACAGAGGAGCCGAGGCACAGAATGCACAATGGCCAAAGCTGGAAAAATGGGAACAAGAAAATAAAGCAATATTAGATTATATACCAAAGTATAAATATCTATGCTTTCATTTTGATTGAAAAATCAGTAATATGGGGAGAAGGGCAAATATCTCATGCAGAGAAATTCCAGACAATTTGTGTAGCTACTTTCCCCTCAAGGAGGTGAAACATAACTGTTCCCCACCCAGCCCCACCATAGTGTGGGTGCACATGGTGCTTTCCCTCCGACCAACACACCTCAGTCAGGTGGTCAGGTTCAGTATCAACTGTTCTAAGTCATGTGGACAGCATGGTCCCTTGATAGAATATGATTAAAAGAATACTTTACCCCCGTGGCATTTCCCCAGGAAACCCATAACCCCAGGTTGTTCTCTCTCTCTCTCTCTCTCTCACACACACACACACACACAATCAGACAAATCCCTATCGACAGAATACCTCACTAGTACTTCTTAAAACGGTCAATCATCAGAACAAGAAGATTCTGAGCAGCCGTCACAGTCTAGAGAAACCCAAGGAGACAGGATGGTACATGTAACATCCCCTGGAGGGAGTCCTGAAACAGAGAAAGGACATCAGCTAAAATTAAGGAAATCTGGGGGAATTATGGACTTCAGTGAATAATAATGTGTCAGAATTCATTAATTGTAACAAGTATACCATATTAATACAAGATGTTAATAAGGGGAACTTATTTGGGGTATATGGAAATTCACAAATTTCACAGATTTTCTGTGAATCTATAACTATTCTAAAACATAAAGTTTATTTAAAAAGATCCAGGTCTCCATCTCATTAGGAAGAGAAATTAGTTCTCAGTCTCCTCACAGTTTCTCTGCTGTCTCTGGGTCACTGGTTCGTCGGACCACCCAAAGGGCAGCCAGCACAAGGACTGAAAGGAGATCGCCTCAGTTTTACTGGATATAATAAAACTAGAGAGAACTGCCTTGTAGGCTGTACCAGCCAACCGAACAACCAACCTTGGGGTCTATCTAGTCCTAGAGAAACTGCTCTACTTGGGGTCAATTTAGTCTGTCACTAATTTGCCACATTTGTTCTTCATGTGTTTGCATGGCTAACTGAAAAAAAACATTTCTTCCAAGAAATGTTACATCTCACCTTGAAACAAAGAACGAAAACATGGTTTCTGTCAATGTAGAAAAAAGTTTTAGCAGTCAATGAAAATATGTAAAGTAAAAAAATTAGGGTATATGAGAGTATAATGTGTTAAGCTACAGTCTTATTCACCATGTCAACCCACGTCAAAGGTTTAGCTAGAGAGGAGGGGTGGGGCGGGGAGAGGTGTCAGCGACATAAGGGGCCCACAGAGACTGAGGAAAAGATTCTGACCAGCAAGCATGCACAATCACCCCAAGGTCTGCCGGGCCAGGGGAGGACAAAGTCTCACTCCCTTCCTAGAAGAGGGATCAGGGCAAGTGAGGCAAGGCAGACCCTGATCTCCTTCCCTCCCCACCTGAGGACCTCCTCCTGTTCTACCCCATTCTCTAGGTCCAGCTAGAAGCCAAGGTAAGTGAGCCGTAGTGATGGCCGCTGCAGAACCCAGCCTCCAGGGGCAGTGAGCGGAGGATGAACACGGGGACAGCCGGAGGACAGACTTGCGGAAACATCAGTGTACATGGAGGACTTCCACAAGACATAGGCTTCTGTCTTTTTTAGCATGATCCCGAAGTAACAAGAGCATTTCCCTACTTCCCACCTCCAACACCCAGACCTAGTCTCCGGTCTGTTCGCCACAAAAGGAACCAGGAATTCTTGCAGGGTAGTTAATTCTACGTCTGCATTACGGGAAAATCAGGATGAATTTGGAAAATCTCAGTGGCCCCAAAACAAGGGGCAGTGTTGGAAGCACCCAAGAAATGAAGGGACAGCCCTCGGCCTTGAATCTGAGTATGTGAATGGGAATCAGTTTTGTCCCTAAAAACAATAGATCCCTAATCATACTCTGAAAAGTAAGTAAAAAATAGCACAGGCAGACAGTTGTGACACAAAACGGATGAATATAATGAAATGATTTTAATTATTGTATGGATTTTAATCCGTAGGTGATGTTAAAAGTGCATTTTTTCTTTTATTACTTCTCAGTGTACTTTCAAAGAATGGATATGTACTTGCTTTTATCTATAGGTGCAAGAAAGGATAAACACACAGAACTATAGTGAAACCAAGAAATCAGAAAAAAAAAATCACTGTCACAGCACACAAGAGGATTAACTACCATGACCACCTCGAAGCAGAGCCCAACGATCCCAAACGATGAATCACATCAAGGTCCTTAGGAGGCGAACAAGTCATGCAGTCTCAATTCTCTCACCAGGAAACAAAACCCTTCTCTGGCTCTACTAATTACAATTGAGTACAGAGGAGAAATAGTTAAGTTTTGAATAATTTGTAGACTACAGATAGGAAAACACCCTCAAGACTGGATTCTGGACTATGTAACACAGGTCAAGTGATATTTTTAAAAGTACTTTCTGTCATGTGTTAGCGTCTTGTGGCTGTTGTAACAAATCTACCATTGATTCCATGTGAAACGGCAGACATTGCTTCCCTACAGTTCTCTGGGCTGGGGTCTGAAACCCAGGGGTTCGTGGGGCCACATGCCGACTGAAGGCTCTAGGAAAACGTTCCGAAATCTGCTTCTGGTGGCTCTAGCTGCTCTATGGCCACATCATTCCACTCTCTGTCTCTGTGAACTTAATCACATCTGCATAGACTTTTTTTTTCCAGATAAGGTCACACTAACAGGTTCTAGAAGTCAGGCTGAGCACACTTTTTTTTTTTTTTTTAAGATTTTACTTATTTGAGAGGGTGGGTGGAGCAGAGAGAGAGAGAGAGAGAGAGAGAGAGAGAGAGAATCTCAAGCAGACTCCATGCTGAGCAGAGCCAGACAAGGGGCTCGAACTCGAGACCTTGAGATCATGACACGAGCTGAAATCAACAGTGGTGCACTTAACTCTGACTGAGCCACTCAGGTATCCCATGACATATCCTTTTTGGGGCTACTGTTCAGGGGGAGACTGCGAGGCATGTTGGCAAAACCCCTAAAACCTACGGCTAGAATGGAAAAGGTTTTACCGAATAAGAGCTCCTCACTTCCCCTCTGCTCAGTAGGTACACGGATTCAGTTACACGAGGCGAACAGGTAACAAACCATACTGTATACTTGAAAATTTGTTAAGAGAGTAAATCTCATGTTAAATATTCCCACTACAATAGAAACAAGTCCTACTGGAGTTTAAGAGGGAAGTTTGGGTTGAATTGTCCCAGCCTCAGTTGTATCCCCTTGGGAGAAGCAATTATGTCTGGGAGTCTCAGCTTCTTGAACGGCCTCTGCTCTAAGAAGGAATTCCTTGACCCTGGAGTCTGGTAAGATGGTGGCGGTATCAGGGAGGAATCAAAATATTCCCACTCAATCACGGGGAAAATGTCAAAATAAGTATCAATAATCCTAGAAACATAAAAATAGTAACAGAAGTAATAAAGAAATAAAGTAAATCCACAGTGTTGACAGGTTGGGATAGTTTTGAGTGTAAGTGAAAAAATACATTTTGTAGACGTCATCGTTGTGTTTCTTTTTTCTGTTGCTTCCGGTGTTCAAGTGGGTGTGCCTTGCTGAATGGAGTACGATCATTTAGAATGTTCTTAGACATACAGTCAACCAAATTTGTCATCAATGTTTAAATTCTCAAGAAACATTGGTTTTTCAAATTTGATGGTGTCTAATATATTGATCAATTAAATTGAGCATTAAACAGATAGTCACAGAGACTCAACATACTCAGGCCTCTCAGACTTTAGAGAATGTGTTAACCATTGCAGTTGTTACTTGAGACATTTTTAAAGGAGAGCTTTCTTCACTTTCTAAGCTCTCGTTTTTATGCTGCTGGAGGGCATGCCAACCTTCCTTCTCAGCCTCTCTCTGAAAGAAGCTGTGATCTTTAGTCTTTCAAGCTCTAGCGTCCTTGGGTCTTTCTTTTCTGATGTGAGCTACCCCCAGAACAATCCACATTGAATTTACAGTTAACTCAAATCTCACATCAGTTCATTCTTATTAATTCAGACATTCAGTCATACTCAAAGGGACGCCATCATTATCTTAATGAGGAATTGAGTTTTGTGGAATAGATATTTTTCTGCAATGCTCCCTTCTCGATTCCTGTTCCATCAACAAAATTCTGTTTTCATGCAGAACAGAAACTAGGAATATGGTATTTGCTTTCACGTGTAATAAATTTGTTGGATTTCTTTCCCTCTGAGAACTCATTTGAGATTCTCTACCCAGCTACTTTTGATGTTATGATTACATCTGTGTTTTTACTCTCTGATATTCCTAACAATGGTTTTGAGATACAGCCGGCTTCAGTTGTCGAATGGATGTTCAGTTGTCGAATGGATGCTCCCTCTGGAAATGGGTACCCATAAAATGACAGAACATGTGATGGGTAGAAATATTTGTTCTCTCCTCGTAACTCAGCAAGTTGATTCAGAATCCACTGAGACAAATTTAAATAAAAGTTGGGCTCAGTTTTTTATATGTAGGCTTTCATTGTTTGGAGAAGGATATGGTTCTGCATGGAGTTTGCAAGAAAGGAAAACTGCACATGGAAATGAGCGACTCTTTCCAAATTGGGCAGTAATTGGAGTAACATTCAGCAGGTGAGAAAGGAAGAGATTACTGGGGGAAACAGGTCAAGGTCTGAAGTCCAAATGTGCTCTGTGCTTGTGTTACATCGTCTTCTCACTTGATGGTCTAGAAACATCATGAACATTTTTCTCTGCCTTTTGAAATTTCGTGGTGATAGTCTCCCATTTTATAAATAGAAAAAAATGATGCATTAAGAGATAAGAGAAGATTAAATGACTCCTTAGAAAGAGAGCTGACTCATTCCTTCTTTCAGTCTAAATTTATTGAGCATGTTTCACAGGTAGGCACCGGGCTGGGCACTAAGATAATAAAGGTCAAGAAGTGGGGCACCTGGGTGGCTCAGTTGGTTAAGCGACTGCCTTCGGCTCAGGTCATGATCCCGGAGACCCGGGATCGAGCCCCACATCAGGCTCCCTGCTCGGCGGGAAGCCTGCTTCTCCCTCTCTCACTCCCCCTGCTTGTGTTCCCTCTCTGGCTGTGTTTCTCTCTGTCAAATAAATAAAATCTTTAAAAAAAAAAAAATAAAGGTCAAGAAGCCAGGGGCAGGCTGAGAGTCTCACTGTGTGCCGTGGCCCTGAGGAAGATGTCTCTGCCTATGAGCAATTTTCCCAGGGCCTATCCCTCTTGCTGCGTCCCCAGCCCGTGATCATGAGCATATATGGCCAACTCAGCAAGTGGGGTGCAGAACTCTTAACTTTCCAGGGGTAAAGGAGACACAAATAAGGAGCTATTCTCAGAGAATTAGTGACAACAAAGAGGAGAGAATTCCCTGCATGGCTGAGACGCATGTGGGACATCCCACTGGCAAATAGGGTCACCTCCACGCAGAATTAAGCAGGAATGTACCCGACATCACTGCGGAGTCAGCATATATTTCTGTGGGTGACAGGCAGGCCAACAAAGTGTCCCCGTTAGCTCCCCATGTGAACTTGGCCGAAAAGAAGTCGGCGTTGCACGTGAGGAACACTTTGGATGGGAGACTGCATTTGCTCCGGTGCCACAGAACCCAGATCTCTACGGACAGAAAGAGGGGGACAAACACCTGGCAGTGACCGATTAGCCCCATATTTTTTTGTCTGGTGTTCACCAGCTCCCACTTGCACGACAACAACTTTGGGCCACTCCTGAAGTCTTTTTCAGGTGCTTGGCACCACGTTGTACATATTGGAAATAAAGAGTAAGCCTCGGGGATCCAGTTGGACGGAATCCATGGGCATGTTTGCTGAGAAGGTCAAGGAAGGACAGCTGGAAAGTCTGTGGTGTCCTGGCGGAGGATGGCTGGCAGGGGACACCGAGCCAGCACCTCTGGCATTGCCGCTCAATCACACCAACTGATGGCTGTTGGGAACCATGTTACAAGGGCAGCTTGTGGCTCGGAGCCTTGCTTATTGCTGTATGGGATGAAGGCCACAGCTCTGTAAGCTGCCACTCAGCCCAGCATCCACAGCAAGCATCACACAGGAGAGAAACTTCAGTACTTCCTGGCTGAGAACCACCAGCCCTCCTGTTCTCATCCTTCTCGCTTCATGGGGGAATTTCCTCCCTTGTAGACTCTCCTTGGGATCACTTCTGATGTGAAGAGCAGCAGCAACTTTGCAATCGTGCTCTTTAGGCTCAGTGTGTGGTCTCCTCTGCTCTTCTACCTCCAGTTGTCGGAGACAACACTCCTCCTTTCCACATGGGTCCTGATAGCTTCTGCACTTGTGACCCCGAGTGCGTTGCTCTTGGTCCCTAGTCCTGCAAGGGGGAAATGATGTCACCTTTTGCAAATGTCAAGAAATATCATAATATGGAAAAGCAATTTGGAGACAGCCTTAACTATGAAGATTATAAGCTAATGATAGGAAAAGGAACCTCTTCTGGGAGACTCCTTCTGTGAGAAATGCTTAAAAAAGTAATTAAAATGACGACAGGAGCAATGGAAGCTCCGTGTCACAAATCAAGGCAAGAGACAAAATCCTATAAATGTTTTGCATATTTCTTAAGACTTTTCACTTGATGAAGATTCATGGCTTGACATTTCAATACTGTATTGGTCATCAGTCGGTGTGGATCCATTCTAACTGACTATGCCTTACACCAACATCCCATTTATGGTATCTTTGCCATTTTACTCCAGTTGCTAGAAACCTGATGGCCATAGGATGATTCACACTAGTTCCGGGCAAGCCTAGAGTAGATACTGACAACTCTCTGAGTGACTGGACCTTCTACAGGATGAATTACAGAGTAGACGATAGTTTGTGTTCACCATCCATTTAGAACTGAAATTTACATTGTCAAATTTGTATTTCATATTGCAAGGGTGGGATCTTAATATTTGGCAAACATTTATAATCTGTATTTTATCTAAGCAAACACATTTTTTTTTCTGTAAAACAGAGGTATGGAAGAAGTCAAAACACAATGAAACTCCAGGTTGACTCAACGTGGAGATCATTGCTTATTTGTTTCATGTTACTGGCTGATTGTAAGTCATTGTCTCTGTATACTTATTTTTCACATAACTGATGGAGTAAGGTCAAGTAGATTTTAGAGTTGAAATTGAAAATATGATAATTCATATAAAGAGGTTCAATATACATACAGTTCTTGGATTGATTACATTACCACATTCCATTATGTGATTTCCACACAGTGTTTTCTCTTATCTAATATAAAATTGTAAATGTCAATAGACAAATATCCCAGTTAAATGCCATCCATGTTGAATTTTTCTCAAAAATATGTTAAAAACCTAAGTACCAGAAATAGACAATCAACATTCGTGTAAGAGTTAGAAGCAACGCATTCTGAAAAGCCCAGTTAATTCAAATTCAGTTCACTGCAGAGAACATTTGTAGTTCCTTATAGGTTATGCACACATATGTTACAATGCACAAAAAGTTAGAATGTTGATTTTTAATACATGTTAAAATCCATACAATCTTTAAGCTTACCTTAAATGGGAGAAGCTGTACATCATTGGTAAGGAGGCGTAAAATAGCTTCTGAAATATCTATAAGGTATATGGATCTTTAGAAATCTAGGCAAGACGTGGGGCACTTGGGAGGCTCAGGCAGTTGAGAGTCTGACTCTCAATTTTGACTCAGGTTGTGATCTCTCAGGGTCATGGGACTGAGCCTGGTGTTGGGCTCTGAGCTCAGCTCAGTCTGCTGGAGATTCTCTTTTTCTCTCTCTCCCTTTGCCTCTCTCGTGCACACTCTCTCTCTCTAATAAATAAATAAATAAAACCTTTAAAAAAAAGTCTAGGGAAGAGGTGAGATGCCAAAGAAAGGGTAAAGTGTTCTCTATGCAAATTTCTTGAGTGTGCACATTATTAATGATGGGCCAATGTATCTCCTGTTGATTTCCTTTCAGACCATCCATCGATTACAATGAAAGGTTGCCTGAGAAACAGCAGGTTCCCATCAGGCATGCAGAAGTTCTTCCCTGTCCCCTTCCCAGCAGTCTTCTGTAAGCATATGCCAACAGAAGCTGCATCAGTCTGGCTTCACCTCTCTTCCTAACCCTAGGTGGAATGGATAATTTGCTTTTAGTTACCGTTGCTGTGCATTCCAAGATTGATTTTTTTTTTTTACTGTAGTATGCAATTAACTTGTCAATAAGCCTTCACATGTTTTTATGAAATTGCTTTAAGATTATAGTAGTTGGGGCACGTAAAATGATACACTTGAGCCTGAGCACTTCTCTGGAGGTGTTCTGATTTGGTCCGTGGAACTGGAGCTCGGGGAGGTGACTGGATTGTTCTGCACTTTCATTCAGCTGCATCGTCAGCTCTGGTTACTGTTAGGCTTGTCTTCTGCTTCTTGAAGGAGGTGCTCTTCATTCACACTTTCCTGTAGAAATTCCCCTAAGATACCAGGTTTCTGAAGTGTTGACCTTTGCATCATTCAATAAATTGAACCTGACCTTGAGCCATCAACCCCACTGAGTTTGCACCTTGAATCTGACATTCTTGTTTATGGAATCTATTCACTGTTTGCAGTGTTTTTTTTTTTTATTGTTACTTAAATTATTTTTTTCCAGTGTTCCAAGATTCATTCCCCATTCCCTACACCCAGTGCTCCACACTTTAGGTGCCCCCAGTACCCACCACCAGGCTCTCCCATCCCTCCACCCCCTCCCTCCAAGTCCCTCAGTTTGTTTCTGTGTCCAAAGTCTCTGTTGTTTCATTTCTCTCCCTGGATTACCCTAGTTCCCATTTACTTTCCTTCTCTCACTGTCCTCCAGTTTGCCCCTCATGCACCGCAAGTAAGTGAAACCATGTGATACTTGGCTTTCTCTTCTTGGCTTACTTCACTGAGCATAATCTCTTCCAGTCCAGTCCATGTTGCTACAAAAGATGGATATTCATCCTTCCTGATGGAGGCATAGTATTCCATTGTATATATGTACCACATCTTCTTTATCCATTCATCTGTTGAAGGGCACCTTGGCTTTTTCCACAGTTTGGTGATTGTGGCCATTGCTGCTATGAACATTGGGGTACATATGGCCCTTCTTTTCAGTACATCTGTATCTTTGGGGTAAATGCCCAGTAGTGTTTGCAGTGTTTTTAAAACCAGTGCTGGGGACACCTAAAGCGTGGAGCACTGGGTGTGGGGAATGGGGAATGAATCTTGAAACACTGGAAAAAAAAAAAAAAACTTTAGTAACAAAAAAAAAAAAAAGAAAAAAAAAACAGTGCTGTAAGTGGCTGCCTGACATAATTGTGGGGAGGGGGCAAGGGTCATGGGAAGGAGGAGGAAGAGTCTGGCTATTACAAATCTGTTTTCCGACCTGAATGTTCAATATTCCTGAAGATGGGGATTTGGGTCGAGAAAGGAGAGGAAAAACCCCCTGTAAGAACTGCATTCTAAAATATGTGTGTGGAACCAATCCCAATGTATCCTATAAGATAGGGTTACATTTAAATTCATCTCTGCAAAATCTCCTAATAACCTAGAGTGTGTACACTGTTCTTCCTTTTAGAAACCTTTAATTGCAAAGTGCATTTTTCTTAAGATTGCTTTCTTTTGGAAGAGAGACCTAAAAGTGTTTTCTGAGTATCTATTAGGATCTGGAATTAGCAGCCATTGTGGTTCTACATTCTATAGAAAAGATGCAATGCAGCTATATTATTCTCTTGAATGACTAGGAGAAATGTGGATTTTATTGCTTTTTGAAAACACAAAATGTTACGGAAGTGCTAAAGAACGAAGACAATAATGCTACTGATTGTGACCCTAACTTTAGGTTTTATCAAAACTTGGCTGACCAGTGATGGGGGTTGGGGAGGGGTAAGCACGGAATCAGGATTTGCCGATCCTGGGTTTCCTTTCTGATAAGAAGCTGTGCTTTGAATGTGTACTTATAGGGCTTATCTGTATTTGATATACTCAACTCTGATGAATTTTCGAAGAATAAGGAGCCAATACAGGCCCTCAAAAATATACCATTTAAAAAAAAATGCATGAACTGATTCTTGTAAGCACGATTATGTCAAATGTGTATCATCTGAGTAAAATTTCCATGTAAAGAATAATGTTCATACTCCATTTCCTTGAAGGAACATGACCCAAACTGCATCATTTTAAAGTCATTGACCTTTCTTCACTTTTTCAGCAGGAAAATGTGACAAAGTTAAAAAACAACAACAACAAAGTGGCTCTTTCTTAAAATGTATTTGAATGTGTGGAATCCAGGCAGTAGATATTTAAGTGCTCACTGTAAAGCTTATACAACTTTTCTGTAAGTTTGAAAATATTTATCGTAAGATGTTGGAAAAATCTGTATATTCTTAAGGCTTTGCACATAATTACTGATCTTTGACCCAAGGGCTCTTCATAGGGACTGGCTGATCTGCTTTTAGATTAGACTTTAGATCCCTCAACCCCATCCCCTTATCTCTTCCCAGCCTTGTACTTTCCTTGACAGCAGGCCCCTGAATTCTTCTTCATTGCTTCCCATTGTAGCTTTATGATGGAGCTGCCCCCTTGCTGAGCATCTATAAAAGCAGAAAGTCGGTTCTCACCATCAGCTTGAAAATTTCTGCCTTCTTAGTTCTGAATTTAATTCATATTTTAAGACAAGCCTTCCATCCCTGGCACTATCCACATCTGAGGCCAAATAATTCTTTGCTGTGGGGGACAGATCTGTGCATTTCCGACTGTTTAACAACATCCCCAGTCTCTACCCACGACATGCCAGTAGTCCCTCCTCGTGACAAGGAAAAATGTCTCTGGACGTTGCCAGGTGTCCTCGCAGAGGCAGAATCAACCCACTGAGACCCACTGCTGTCTACAGTGAGTCTCAACCTTTTTTTTTTGAGTGATATGCTACTGAGTTGTTGGTGTGTAATTGACTTTATAACATAAAGCAAGAACTTTCCTTTTATTTACATCACATTTCATCTTGTTGGTTTGGATATGTCATTCATTTGCAGTGTTTCGGAATTGAGATTTCCTTGTCTGTCAGAAATCCTCTCTCCATATTCAGGCGGGCTGACTCGGCTTGCGTAGCCTCTGTGTCAGTCAGGGTCCCAGCAGAAAACGGATGGCTCACTTGTTGGGTTGCTGAGGAGAGTTTCACCCAGGAATTGCCCTCAAAGAGAGAGGCTGGATTTTAGAAATCCACAAGGTTCTTTTTTTTGTTGTTTCTTACAATAGCCGAGAGGTGGAGGCAACTCACGTGTCCCTTGTTAGATGAATGGACAGACAAAATGTGACCTATACATATTATGGAGTACTTTTCAGTTTAAAAAGGAAGGAAATTCTGACCCAAGCTAACACATGGATGCATCTTGGGGATACTATGGTGAAATCAACCAGGCACCAAAAGGGTAAGTTTTGTATGATTCAACTGATGTGAGGTACGTGGGGCAAGACTCAGAAATACAGATAATGTGGCAGCGTCACCAAGTTCTGGGGGCAGAGCAGACATGGGTCTGTTCGGTAAGTACAGAGTTTCAGTTCCGTGGGGGGTGAGACAAGTCTGGGGAGGGCTGGCGGTGGTGGCTACACAACAGTGTGAATGGCTATAATGAGGCCGAACTGAACATTCATAAAGGGTCAAGATGGTGAATTTTATGTTATGTGTAGTTTACCCAATTAAAAGAAACATAAAAGATATCAGTGAGAAATAGCGTGGTTCCCCAAAGCTATCACTAGCCAGAGGACAAGGGAAGCGTTTTCCAGAACCTGGGAGATTAGGTCTATGGACAAGACCATCTGACCGACACTGTGGCCTTCACTAGAAGGAGACATCAAGACCATTTTCCTTTTTTCTGGTTTCTACCAGCATTTCCAAATGGCAGAACCACTGGAGGGGAAGACCAAGGAGCCCACTCTTGACATCCATTTAGGTCAGCAGCAGGGGGCCTACTTCCTAGTGGAGAAGGCTGGGCAGGAGAGCTGGGTGGGGTAGAGAGAAACGGAGGACATCCGGCTCAGAACCATGGGCCCACGCTGGTGAGGAAGGGGGAGTCTCACTAGAAGCTCTGGCTTCAGAGAGCCCGAGGATGACATTTGAGCCTTTTCAAAGGAACTAGAAAAGAGTGGGAAAACAGCTTCTCCATGTAGGGATATCGCAAGTTGCTTATAAGGCCCTGGAATCTGCCCACACGGGTCCATGGGTCAGCATGGGCACAGCTTTTGTTTTTGGGGTCTTGTTTGGGTAGATTCTGTGGGCAGTGTCAATGACTACATTTTTAAACAACTTAGTTGCTCCTGTTTCTTGAAGAAAAATGGAGTATATTTTCAATTTGAACAAAATCCAGTATCTGTTTTTTTTTTCTTTCTTGGATCATATCTCTAGCATTATAACTAAAAAGTCATTGCCAAACTTAACGTCACTTAGATTTTCTCTGATATCATTTTCTAGGAGTTGCATAATTTTGTATTTTTATTCAGGTCTCTGGTCCACTTTGAGTTAATTCTCGTGAAAGGGGTAAGGTCTGAGTCTATATAATTTTATTTTTCTCTTGTAAGTCTGTGCATGCCCAGGTGTTCTAGCACCATTGTTGAAAAGACAATCCTCGGGGCACCTGGGTGGCTCAGTTGGTTAAGCGACTGCCTTCGGCTCAGGTCATGATCCTGGAGACCCGGGATCGAGTCCCACATCGGGCTTTCTGCTCAGCAGGAAGCCTGCTTCTCCCTCTCTCACTCCCCCTGCTTGTGTTCCCTCTCTGGCTGTGTTTTTCTCTGTCAAATAAATAAATAAAATCTTAAAAAAAAAAAAAAAAGAAAAGACAATCCTCTCTCTATTCTACTGCCTGTGTTCCTCTGTCAAAAACTAGGTGGCTACGACTCATCGGTGAGCCTATTTCAGGGTTCTCTACTGTGTTCTCTCGGTCTCTTTGCTTTTTTCATTAACAGAAAACCCTCTTGATTATTACGGCTTTACTCTAGGTCTTTAATTTGGGTCCTCCTTAGAAGTTTTTGATAGTTTTCCACTAGTTCTCTGTGTGCAGTACAGAACTACCACAAGAGGCTAACTTATCACTAACTTACCACAAGATGGTGGTCACAGGCTCTTTTTCCACTTATTTCTGTCCTTTTATTTCACAGTTAAATTCTTTGCAGATATATTGTTGAAATTTTAATTGTAGGGCCCTCCCCTATTGCTACTGAGCTGCTATTTCTTCATTTTGAGGTAGGCGTTCTAGGTTAGTGTCAGAATGGACATGTCACGTAGGGCTGTGTCGAATAATTTTAGACTGTCTCAAATAATATTCTATATTTGCAAAGGGCCAGCTTGAATGTGGGAGTTGAACCAAACCAAGAGCAAATCAGCAAATTTCTGCGGATGAGCTCCAATGTATACTATTTGATAGTTGTGTTTTATAATGCATATTACTACAACATTTAAATAATATCATATGTGTTTATAAAATACTATTGCATACCTAAAGTTACCATAGACAGTAATCAACAATGCCTTAACATTTTATGACATTTAAAAAAATTTCAATTTTGTCTTATTTTTAAGCTTTTATTTATTTATTTGAGAGAGAGAGTGAGCACAAGCAGAGGGAGAGGCAGAGGGAGAGGGGAAAATAGGTTTTCTGCTGAGCAGGGGGCCTGATGTGGGGCTTGATCCCAGGATCCTGGGATCGCACCCTGAGCCGAAGACAGAAGCCTAATGATTGAGCCACCAAGACGCTCCATAAAATTTTATCACTTTTTTGAAAAAGATTTTATTTATTTATTTGACAGAGAGAGAGATCACACGTAGGCAGAGAGGCAGGCAGAGAGCGAGAAGGAAGCTGGCTCCCCGCTGAGCAGAGAGGCTGATGCGGGCCTCGATCCCAGGACCCTGGGATCATGACCTGAGCCGAAGGCAGAGGCTTAACCAGCTGAGCCACCCAGGCGCCCCAACAATGCATTAGAATTTTAAAGGAACCAGATATGAATATAATGTTTGGGGCAATGACAGGCTTGAATTGATGAACATTTCCAGGGATGGCATAGCTTAACTGATAAAGTGCTTATCTCTTAAAATAAATTCCACCGTACTGAGATGCAGATGCAGAAGCAAGAAAAGCATGATAAGATTACATTTTAGTATTTCTTAAAGACCCGAGCCCGTGCAGCTAGAGGTTGCAGGCAAGCACTTTGATTTGAGCTATGATTTATCAAACGATCTAGAGGCCTCTAGTGTTAATAATCATTTTGCACAGTGCTGTCCTCTCTGACGCTGTTTTCTTAATCAGCATGTGTGCAGCTGCGTCTTCATAGCAATTTGTTTATCGCTCTTCCGAGCTGGAAAATTACAGGCCCTCTCTCCTTTTATTTTATTTTTTAGAATCAGCTTTGTGTTTGCAGTGTCAAGATTTACATTTTAAAGAGTCAGGCAGGGAGAGGAGAGAAAATGAAAACCTGCTTCTCGGAGACCTCTCATTTTCTACCCTATGAATTTCACGGTGAAAAGAATGTCAGCTGCTGTTCCTTTTCACTTCCGGAAGCTTTCAAGGGCATGATTTTAATAATGCCCTGTTTTTCTTATATTCTTCTTTTTTTAACATGAAAATATCTCATAGTGGGGTTAATTATTTCATTCTGGCAAGTAAACATTCAGAACCAATGCCTGGATACAATGCTGCAACATTTCCCAACAGAGAAATCATCTGTATTTCCGTCCATCAGGGCCACCAGGGATGCTTCAGAGGTTGTGTGCTGTGAATGAATGATGGTGTAGTTTCAAAGGGGTGCCATTTATACAGCCGAGAGTATGGATTCTTATTTTTATAAGCAAAGTTTTCCAGCTGGTAGAGAGAGTGTCTCATTCTAAAAAAATTAATATGTTATGAAAAATTTCCAGTAGATGGAAATAAAATACCTTACAGGAGGGATGCCTTTTTCCTAATCTGGACAGTGAAGGGGATGATTCTGTTCACCAGAATTGTGAATTTTGTGCTAGAAGCACAAATATTTGGAGAATAAAGCCCTTGGGTTCAATTTCTTATCAGTCCAGGAGCCATAGTAGCAAAGCCAAGAAGGCAATTGAATATATTCAATTCAAAAGAGGCATTTAGTTTGGAGATGAAGCCGTAGGAAGAAACACCATCCAGACAATGGCGATGATGTGGTAGTGGATAAAATACCCAGGGATAGAGTGTAGAGCCACAAGAGAAGTCCTCGCATTAGAGGAGATCCAAAATCTAACGTAGAGAAGGGAAGGGATTCGTAAAAGGACAAGGAAGTCACCCAAAGAGGTGCAAGAGGAAGGGGCAGCCATGCAATTTCAGGAAAGCCAGGGCAAGATAAACCTTCAAGAAGGAAGGAGATGTCAGGAGTGTGAATACCGCTGAGAGTAGAGATAGGTTGAGTGAGAATGGCAGAGGGCCCCTCGGATCAGGAGTCATGGTGAAAGTCACAACGACATGGGACTGAATCGTGAACAAGTCCAAATACTTTGAGATACTTCGATGTGGAGGAAAACATTGTGATGGTTTAGCAGCTAAAGGGGAAAAGGGACCAATGAAGTGTCTTCTTTTTTAGTCATGAGAAAGATTTAAGGAAGCGTTCAGTGACAACTGTTCATGGATCTCTCACATTTCTGTACCTTACAAAGCCGTTGACTCACTGTGCTCAGCGCTGTCTTTTCAAAGGTTTGCATGGTGAATATCCTTGCAAGACGGAGACAGAGTTTTTCTCTGAGCAAAGAACAGGTTTGTTCATTGTCAAGTAAGCAAGATAATGTCTCCCTTTGGGACGAAGCTCAGACAGGCTTTGTGCCTATTATAAAAAATCAGGATTCCCTCAGCTCAGGGTTCCTGTGATGCATCTGACTCTCTTCACATTGTTTTGTGAGAATCAGGGCTCAGGGGACAGAGGTGAGGAGACTGATGCTTATGTCACCACTGTGCTGTGAATAATAAATTGCTTGTCTCTGATCCAGGAGTTTCTGTCTTCCATCAGCCACAGGATTGTGTTGAGCTATTGTTTGCTTGCAAGAGGGGTCAAGCCTCAAGCTCTCACAGCTTCTAGCTGCTTCTTGATGGGAAAGAATCTGTGGAAAGCCAGGGAAGGGATCCTCCTAGCCAGGTTTTCTGAGATTTGAAGAACCAGCTCCAAAATTTGGAAGACTTCCCATAACTCAGCAAATAGATTGTAGCTCTTTGCTATATTGTCCTGTCTGTATAACATTTTTTTTGTTCTCAGCTAATGTGATGCTGATCATTTTAACAAGTTTCAAATCCAGGGCGAAAGAAAGCTAAAATTTCATATTTGTGCAATAATCACGTGATGCTTCTATTTGCGATATATTTTTTGTAATCCTGTATAAAGGGCTTGCTACTTAGTGATACCTCCTAAAAGTAATTTTTCCTCAATGTCTTATATCAGCGTGTGTATACTTCTTTTTATTTTCCTATCCGTCAGATTACTATGAAGGAGGTCTCTCAAACACGAAACTTTGTCCTTAGCTCTTCATTGCGTGGGAAATGAATGGGATAAAACATAGAGCCGATCCAATTGGACAGGGATGATTTCCGCACTCATCTCTGTGGGACTGATGTCTGTACGTATCATTTCCCCCCCTTTATAAAGCTCTTGGATCTGAATACTCTCGTAAGCCTGACCCTGCAAATTCATTTCCCCTTTACAAAATTTATCATTTCACTTGAACCGAGGAGTACTATCATTATTTTCAGAAATACAAACTTTTTTAAAATTTTCATTCAGAAGAATAAACAAGTTTGCTTTTTAAAAAAATGTTTGCTTTTAATTTACAATTGAAATGAATTTCAGGAGTATTTTAACCAAGAAGAAAAAGATTTCCGAAGGTAAATATATTTTAAGGTATTGGTATATCTATATCTATATCTATATCTATATCTATATCTATATCTATATCTATATCTATATCTATCGATCTATAGATAGATAAATTAATTCCAAGGTTATCTTTTTTAAAAGATTTCTTTTATTTCTTTATTTATTTATTTATTTGACAGAGAGAGAGACAGAGAGACAGAGAGACAGAGAAAACAGCAGAGGAAGAGGGAGAAACAAGCTTCCCACTGGGGCCCCATCCCAGGACCCTGGGATTATGACCTGAGCTGAAGGCAGATGCTTAACTGACTGAGCCACCCAGGCATCCTTGTGTGATTATCTTTAAACAAAAGCCATCGTTCCCCCTGCCAGCGCCTTGGCAGATGTTTCTGCTGGACCATCTTACACTCTGTTTTACGGTCACGTAGCTTCTAATGAGCACGCTGTAAGGGGGCTGTGTGTGCCCCTAGTACAATAAGCCGAACAGCTTTTCCATTATAATCTCAGTGGCACATTCAATTTTAAATTAACCTTGAGAGATTCCATCTTTAAAAGGCATTTCTTTCTTTTTTTTTTTTTTTTAAGATTTTATTTATTTGACAGAGAGAAACACAGCTAGAGAGGGAACACAAGCAGGGGGAGTGAGAGAGGGGGAAGCAGGCTTCCCGCCGAGCAGGGAGCCTGATGAGGGACTCGATCCCAGGTCTCCAGGATCATGACCTGAGCCGAAGGCAGTCGCTCAACCAACTGAGCCACCCAGGCGCCCCTAAAAGGCATTTCTTAGGTGAAGAAGATCCATTGTTATGCCATCATTTCCTCTTTTATGAGAAACAATATAGTATTCACAAGTCGGACTCCTATCATCGCTTAACACGGATGTGGTACATACAGACACGTCATGATCATGTTGAAACAAATACATAAGCTGGCTTCTGTGGGGAGGGATGCTAATGGTTGGTGGGCTCTGTGGGCATTGTTTTTCAGTGCTTGAATATACCCTCTAGGTCTACATTTTGGGGTTGGAAACTTCTGGTCATTTCAGAAACCGCTTCTGATAGAATAGAAGAGCTTAACTTTTGTTGTACCATGCTTTTTTTGTTTTGTTCTTTGTACCTGACTTTTTCAGCAGTTTCGTGAGGATGACAGACCCCTCATCAGAATTTTTTTAAATACGTAAAATAAAATATGTAGAGTCACCAAATGCAATAAATACCACTGGTGCTCTGCCAAGATCCACTTAGGATCCAAGTGGATCTGACGCCAGGGCCGTCTGCCTCGCTCCCAGACGTTGTGGGTTCTGTCTCCTGACACAAACCTGGAGATTCCTCAGAGGACTGCCCTTGGCCAGTGGGGGTCCCTTGCCCACAGACAGAAAGCCCAGAGTGTCTGACAGTTTCTAGCCTTTGAGCTCCCTCAGCTAAGGACTGCGTGGTCTCAGCTGGAGACCTAGTTCCATTCAGCTCTCGGTGGGCGAATTCTGACTCTGATGCTCTCTTCAGAGCTCCCACCAAGAGCATCCAAGGCTGAGACCTCACCTGACGACAGACCTTTGCTTGTCGGGTTCCCCTTCCCGCGCAGCGTCCCCCCCTGCCCCGCCAGGCGTTCGGGGGGCGCATCCTTTATATGCCACTGACAAATACGTCTCACCTCAGGGGCTTTTCTCTCGAAAACACAAAAGAAGCTGGGAATCCAGTTGTCACACTTTAAAAAAAGAATATGTCACAGTGTGTGGTTCTTTATTATCACGACAAGATGCGGTGGCAAGTCTAATACTAATTACAGCGAGTTTGACGTATACAGGAATGAATAGCAACGGTGGTATTCCTAGTACTGTGGTGGTGTGTTGCCTGCATTCACAATCAGAGGAAATAACACACCTCAGTCAGGATTCATGAAAATAAAAATGTGATTTCCCCCCACCCGTGTCAGCAGAAGAGCAGCCTTCCAAAGATGTCCATGCCCAAATCTCCGCAACCCCTTACCTTAGCTGGATACAGGAAGTTGGTCGACGTGATGTTCAGGACCTTGAGGTGGGGAGGTTACCCCGAAGGCAGCAGAATGCAGGGGTGCTCCCAGGAGGAACAGAGGGCAGACTCAGAGAAGGCGATCTGATGACAGCAGCAGAGGCGAGGAGACACAGCCAGGAGCCGAGGGAGCCTGCAGCCTGTAGCCACTGAGAAAAGGCAATGAATGACTCCTGAAGAATCTCCAGGGGGAACACAGCTCCGCCTGCACCTTGATTGCAGACTTCTGATCACCAGAGCTGTAGGAGCACGAACCGACCCGTTGGGAGCCACAGTCAGTGGGAGTTTGTAACGGCAGCAGTGAGAAAATTCGCATGCCGCCCGAGCTCGCACACTCCTGCTCTGTACCCACCGCCTTGCAGGTTCATAGACTCCGGCTTAGGAGCCCTTTATAGGGGTTTGTTCCTTGGGGAGGATCTCAGGTCCTCCCACTAAAAAATAACAATTGGCCATTTTTTTCCTCTTTCTAAAGATTTTACTTATTTATTTATTCATTCATTTATTTATGTATAGCACATAGTGCGAGCAGGGGGAGGGGCAAAGGGAGAAAAAGAGAGAATCTCAAGCGGACTCCCTGCTGAGAACGAAGCCCAGCCCAGCACTTGATCTCACAACCCTGAGATCACGACGCGAGCTGAAACCAGGAGTGGGATGCTGGACTGACGAAGCCCCCAGGTGCCCAATAATGATTGGTCTTAATGATGCATATGACCTTTCTTGCTATTTGATTTACGAATTTCACTGTCTTTGTCAGCCTAGCCCGGGAATATTTGGCACCTAGTGCTAGAAGTAGGAATACTGAAAAAAATCCCCCCTTCCCCCTGCTCCCCATTCTGCAAACTAGGGAACAAAAACGTTATTAGCCAGGAAGGCAGGAGAGGCTAGAAGGGCTGGTGGCTAAGTCTTGGTGCCATAGCTAAATGTGTGGGCACCCACGTAGGGTGGCCAGGGAGAGCAGGCTGTGGGGCAGGGCTCAGGCTGTGGCTGGTCCTAGGGAAGGAGTAATCAATGCATGGAAAAAGACCACTTGCCCATGAAAGGCATGCTCAGTCACTCAGCAATATTGATTTCTATTCAAGGAACATATAATACAGCAGGAGGGAAAAGACAAAGACACAAAAAGCACATGAGTAGGCAAAGCAGATAATTTTTCCGAGTCAAACTATGTTTAGCATAAAGAGATACATAGGATTTTAGAGGGGAAAAGAATCAATAAAGAGAGTTCTAGAGGGCTTCATGGAGGAGGTGGGAATTGAGCTTGTTCTTCGTGAATGATTCAAATTTGAACAGGTAGAGAGGAGAACAACAGAAGGGCATTATAGATAGCAAGAAAATGAGCCAAAATGTGGAGTTGGGAAGGGAGCTCTATGCTTGGTTCCCCTCATCATAATGAGCTCAAACAATTAACTCAGAATTGCTCCCTGTGTTCTGCACTGGGGTTACAGGGCTAGCTACATTCTCAAAGCGTGTGCTCAGGGAGGGGGGGCAGACAGAGGTGAGAAAGATTTGCTCCCCGTGCACCGAGAGCCCTGAGGATGAAGGGCCAGGCCTGGGATGGAAGGGCTTTGAGGAGGGAGGGACGCGTAGGCTGGGTCAGTGTTGTACAGATGCATCGAGCGGGTGGCATCAGAGTGGTGGGCAAGTCCCAGGAGCCGAGCCCAGCATGCCTGTCCACCGAGCTGCCTGGCCGGAGATGGGCAAGAGGGCTGCCATGGGAGGTCAGGCCTGCAGGCAGGTAGGAAGAGGGCAAGCCAGAGAAGCACAGTGAATTCGAGGGCTTGCCGATATATTTTATTAATCCCTGAGTGCTTCCCTTAAATAGGTCAGACCCCTCTACCACAGTCCGTGGGGTTTATTGATTTTTGTGGTGCGGAATTTCACTGCATTACTAAAAATCCATTTCCAATTTATGAGAGCTGAAGACGAAGCAGCTGCGTATTCAGCCTTCCCTGACTGAACAGGGAAGGGAAAGAAAGTCTTCAGAAAACAGGCGAGAAGGAGGAGATGACATGAATTCTTTAAACCATGTTCCCTACGAACAAATCCTCCTCCCCTCTCCACTTTCCAAGTATTTGGTGGGTGGTTTGTGATCTAGGTTTTGTCTGTTTCTATTTCCTTTTCCCTAAGTACGTTTGACTCAGATGTGTGGATGGGTTGAGTGCATAATTTATGCTTGGAAGAACATCAAAAAGACCACAAGTAGCTCATTTCTCTGAAAGAACCAGTCAGTTAATTAGAATAGTCCTGTTACTTTGATGTGAAGCAGGCAGATCTTAAGTCGTTCAGGACCCTTAAACGTGCAGAATTTTTCAGAGCGTGATCTAGTAAACAGTGGTGCTGTGAGTACCGGGTCAGAAGCACTATTCTAGGGGCGGTGCCCGTTCCCTCTCCAAATGCCCTCAGTGGTGCCTTTAGGGTAAGACTGTGGCAGGGCTGGCCAGCAGAGGGGACACACGGGGTCTTGGGGGCCAGGGCCTCAACTGGGGCCCCTGTTTCGGTAGTGACTGAACTCCTTTAGTGGACCGGGCTCCCCCTTGAGAGACCCCCCGTATGTGGACTCAGGGCCCACCAGGCTGGCCAGAGGCAGTTCCAGATCTGGGGGGTGGCCCGAGATCCTGGAGCCGCGTCATGTTCTCGTCCCTCCAGCCCTGGGGGGGGGACAGACCTCCGGTTTGCCATATCTACCCGTCTTCATGTTCCCAGCTCTTTGATCATCTGTGTAGCTGAGTCACAGAATGAAATTCCTCCGTTTAAAATATCTAGAGTGACTTCAATTTCTCTGAATGACCCGTGGATGATTCCCGTGTGTCCTTTCAACCCAGTCCCCACTTCCTAGCGGGTGACATTCCGTCAGCCTCCAGGACTGAGTTTATACATGGGATGGAGTTCTGGGTGCGGCAAGAGGGGGACAGCTTGCAGCCAAGGCTAGGCCGTACGTGGAGCTTCGGGAAAGGGGACTGTTCCAACCCTGGTGACCTTCCGGTTTGTGGCTCCGGACTGGCTGCCCCCCAGAGCAAGTTTCCTTCCAAAGACACAGTATCGCCACTCCTGCCACCTGCCCAGGCAGTCTGGAGCTTTAGTGAATGCTCTACATTAACAGAGAGAGCTATTGACAATCTAGAATGTTCTGAGGAAAGCACTCATTCTTATAACTGGCCTGTATTTCACCACTCTTTGGAGAAGTGACAGAGTGGTGGAGACCATGGTGCCCACTCAAAATTGAAAACGGCCTTGCTTACCTCCCGTCCCCTGCCTCCGTCCTCTGCTTATCATTATGGGATCAGTCACAGCTCGTGAGGTTCAGAGAAACAGGTGGTGAAGAGGGGTGATCTAGACGTTCCTCGAATCCACCTGAAAAAATGTCATCCTAGGTAAGTAACCCCACACAAAGGACAAGAAACGTATTCTAATATTGTTTTTCCTTCTGGGTCTCAGGAGGGTTCCAGTTGTGTGACCATAACTTCTTAGTAGGTTCAGAGGCACCTCAAATTTTACTCAGTAATATATAGAAATGTTGTCTCTAAAAATATTCTCATTTACGGAAAGGATAGAGATGATGATGTCCGTGGACTTTCATTGTAGGCAACAGGAAATTGTTCTGCCGACCTCAGCTTTTGAGAACACATTACTCTTACTGGTAAATTCTCTTTGAAAGCTATTAGTCTACACACACACACACACACACATCTTTTTTCACATTAGAAATCACACTTGTTACTTATCTGAACCTTCCTTTTTACACTCATTTTGTTGAATTCTGCGGGGGTCTAGAGCCCAGTGGGGAGGGGGGTCCAAGGCAATTTGGATCCTTGGGGAGCAGCTTGTAGTAGACTTTGGAACTTTAGTCCAGAACTTTCTTCTATTTTTCCTGCTGACTGGGTGTTAAAGGCTTGACCCACATCATCTATTGTTTTGAGATCATGCCTAAATGTGGCACTCTCCAGGCTGGAGAAAAAAATAAAGGAAAGAAAAGAGTAATTTTCTGTGATGTTATAAGTAAGGAAACGTGCATCAAGTTAATAATTTTTCTCTTCCTTGACTAAGGAATCCAACAGCCCCTCTTTGTCATTTAGTGGCTTAATTGTCTTAATGACTCCGGGGACTCTCGACTAGCCCTGGAATCTGTATATCTCGCTGTGCTTTTCTTAGAAGAACTGGCTGTCTTTTTGAATAGAGGTTAGATGGTTCTGTCTTTTATGTTGTTGCTTGTAAGTGTTAAAAACGCCACTTTCAAAGACAGGACTGGCCAAGCGTTTCGTTAAATTGTGCGTGGCAGATGCCTATGAATTTTCACACTCACTACAGTTTCCCTGGAAAGTGCCATCATCCCGAGGAGATTACACTTTAGATATTTGCAGTGTTTATCCAGAATGATGCAGCAACATTATGTGGTCTGCTTGGAAACCATCGCCCGCTCTCAGCTCACAGAATGCGATTAAATGCTTCCTTCCGTTGACACAGGTTTCCTCGCCCCTTCCTTCCAAGGACTCAATAGGAAACTTAATATGTATCTAAACAGTGAGGGACATCACTTTTACTCAGGTCTAAATGTCGGATTAGTGTCATAGAATGATTGATGTATGGTCATCCCATTTTGTGTGTCATCCCATTTTTTGTGTGTGGTAATAAATATTGTTGGTGAGAAATACAGGGTTTAAGAGGCAGAACCCTAAAACTTGAGGCTCAAATTAGGAATTTTTTAGGATCTAAAAAGACATTGGTCTTTTGTTATGAGCATGTGGAGACATAGAGATTTTAATGAATTGCCCCTTTATTATAAGCTTTTTGGTTGAGTAATTTTTTGATTATGTAAGCAAATCAGATAATGAATCCTCACTCCAGAGAAAAGACCGCCATCATCACAAATCATCAGAGTCTAGGACACTGGATCTGGAAGGCCCTTTCAAGCTTCTGTAGTCCCTGGACGAGGGTTTCATCCTTTCAACCACATGCAAGACAAATGAGAGGTCCCCGTGGGACGCCTCCCTTGGGCCACTCAAGATTTATCGTCGTCAATTCGCTCCACGACTCAAAAACGTTCACCACGATTCAGGCGCTTGAGAGGCATATAACTGTGGAATATTCTTAAATAGCTTCTAACTGATTTTCCATTTCTTTTTTAGTTTGTTAAAAATTGAGGTGCAATTCACAGAAAATGAACCATTGAAAATGTATAATTGTGTGGCGCTTAATACATTTCACAATATTGTGAAACCAGCGCCTATGTCGGGTTCCCAGACATGTTCATCACCCCAAACAAAGACCCCATCACGCAGTTAGAACACATTTGTCTGTCCATTCATCTATCAATCCATTGGGGGCGTTGTTTTCACCTTTTAGCTATTGTGGAAGAATACTGCTGTGAACATTTGTGTACAAGTATTTGTGTATATATATTTTTTTCATTTTGGGGGTTTATATACCTAAGAGTGGAATTTCCGGGTGATTCTATGACTTTTCAGAGAATTACCAGGCTGCTTCACTGTAGTCAAACCATTTTATATTCCCATCAGCAACGCATCAGGGCTCCAATTCAATTTCTCCTTATCCTTACCCGTATTTGCTATTTCCTCCATCCCTCCCTCATCCCTCACCTACCTGCCTTCCTTCCTCCCTCCTTCCCTCCCTCCTCCCCTCCTTCCTTTTTTTCTTTCTTCTTTTTCTCTCTCTCTTTCTTTCTTTCTTAAGGATAGGAGCATCTTTCCATGTGCTTCCTGGGCATTTGCATATCTTTGGAGCGATATCCAGATTCTTTCACTCTTTTCTCATAGGGCTGTTTGTTGCTGAGTTGCACATATTAAATATTTTGAATACTGGACCCTTATCAGATATTTGCAAATCATTTCTCTCATGCTGAAGGTTGCGGCCCTTTTTACTTCCTTGATAATGTCCTTTGATGTACAACAGTTTTGAATTTTGATTTAGTCCAATTTATCTACTTTTTCTCTTGTTGCTAATGCTTTTGAAATCATATCTAAGAATTCATTGGCAAATCTAAGGTCATATTTATAATATTTTTTTTAATTTCCCCTTTAGGGAACATATGGAAGGATTAAACTTTTCATCCTCCTAAAAGTTAGGTATTGCCTGGTAACTTGCTTTGTCCCCTCAAATATAAAGGGTTCCACTTTTGGATGGAAGCTTTAAAAGCAAGCAGAGAGTTTGCCACGTCCCCCATTTCTTGCTTTGGTGGTTACAGGAAGTCCTGTGTAAAGAAGTCCTCCATTGAGAAAGGGGAGCCCTCCTACACTGTTGGTGGGAATGCAAGTTGGTGCAGCCGCTTTGGAAAACAGTGTGGAGATTCCTTAAAAAACTAAAAATAGAGCTACCTTATGACCCTGCAATTGCACTACTGGGCATTTACCCCAAAGATACAGATGTAGTGAAAAGAAGGGCCATGTGTACCCCAATGTTCATAGCAGCAATGGCCACAATCGCCAAACTGTGGAAAGAGCCAAGGTGCCCATCAACAGATGAATGGATAAAGAAGAGGTGGTACATATATACAATGGAATACTATGCCTCCATCAGAAAGGATGAATATCCAACTTTTGTAGCAACATGGACTGGACTGGAAGAGATTATGCTGAGTGAAATAAGCCAAG
>PITA01015927.1:0-48327 GCA_004023965.1 Spilogale gracilis
TTTTTTTTTTTTAAAGATTTTATTTATTTGACAGAGAGAAACACAGCCAGAGAGGGAACACAAGCAGGGTGAGTGAGAGAGGGAGAAGCAGGCTTCCTGCCGAGCAGGGAGCCCGATATGGGACTCGATCCCGGGTCTCCGGGATCATGACCTGAGCCGAAGGCAGTGGCTTAACCAACTGAGCCACCCAGGCGTCCCATTTTTTTTTTTTTTTTTTTTTTTTAAAGATGGTTTTGCTTTTAAATGTAAAATGCATCCTAAGACACTCAAGGGAAGAGTCATCTATTATATTTCCCAGATATTTCTATTAGTATTTTAAGTTATAGGTATTTTCCGTTTCCTCCTTTAATACCAGATTTCCTTCTGGTATCACTTCTTTCTGCCTGGAAAACTTAAGAGCAGGTTTGTTGATGACAAATTCTTTTATTAGTTTTCTTTTGTCTGAGAATGACTTTATTTCACTTCATTCCCGAAGGATATTTTCAGTGGATTAAATTCCTGCTTAACAGTTCTTTCAGCAGTTTAGAAATACAGCTCCACTTCTCTTTGGCCTTTGTGATTCATTTCTTGTTTGTTTGTTTCTTTCTTTCCTCTCTCCCTTCCTTTTTTAAGATGTTTATTTATTTATTTGATAGAAACACAGCTAGAGAGGGAATACAAGCAGGGGGAGTGAGAGACTGAGAAGCAGTCTTCCCACTGAGCAGGGAGCCAGCCGGTTGGGGGATCTTGATCTGAGCAAAGGCAGACACTTAACGACTGAGCCACCCAGGCACCCCTGGTCTCCATGATTTCTGATGTGAAATTCATAGTCATTTGAATGGGTTATCTATAAGTAATGCATTTTTCTCTGGCTACTTTCAGGTTTTTACAGATTCTTAAATTTTTTTTTTATTTTATTTTTAAGATTTTATTTATTTGACAGAGAGAGAGATCACAAGTAGGCAAAGAGGCAGGCAGAGAGAGAGGAGGAAGCAGTCTCCCTGCCGAGCAGAGAGCCCAACAGGGGCCTTGATCTCAGGACCCTCAGATCATGACCTGAGCCAAAGGCAGAGGCTTTAACCCACTGAGCCACCCAGGTGCCCTACAGATTTATTTTTAGTTTTCAGCAGTTTGATGATAACGAGTCTAGACATACATTTCATTGGGTTTATTCTGTTTGGAATTTCCTAAACTTTTTTAGTTACAGATTTATGCCATTTGTTAAATTTCAGAGGTTTTCAGCCTATAGTTTTTTTTTTAAGATTTATTTTATAGTGAGCATGCGTGCAAGCGGGGGAAAGGGAAAGGGACAGAGAGAATCTCAAGTAGACTCCCAGCTGAATGTGTAGTCCTGTTCCCTGAGATCGTTACCTGAGCCAAAATCAAGAGTTGGACACTTAACTGACAGCCAACTACCAGGTGCCCCTCAGTTGTAGTTTTTCATGATTTTTTGGTACCACTTCTGGAACTCTGAGGACACAAATATTAGATCTTTTGCTATTGCCCTACAGATCTCTAAGACTGTTCACTTTGGAAAATTTTTTAAATGTCTTTTTCAAATTGGATGCTTTTTACTGATCTGTCTTCAAATGCCCTGGCTCTTTCCTCTATCATTTCCATGGCTCAGGTCATGATCCCAGCATTCTGGGATTAAATCTCACATTGAGATTGAGCCCATCAGTGAGTGTCTTACCTTGATTATTGTTTTGTTTTGTCTTGTTTTCAATTCTAAAATTTCCGTTTGTTTTCTCTTTGTATCTTTTCTTTTTCTTTTTTTTTTTTTTTAGATTTATTTGAGGGAGCGAGACTATAGGCTGGGGGAGGTGCTGAGGGAGAGAGTCCTCAAGCTTACACCCTACTGAGCATGGAGCATGACTAGAGGCTTCATCTCCTCCTGACCTCAGGGATCATGATCTCAAGCTGAAACCAAGAGTCGGACTCAACTGAATGAGCCATCCAGGCACTGTCTTGCTTCTGTTTAAGGACTACACATGTTCTAAGTATAAGCTAGCATTAATTTTTGACTGCTGCATAGTAGTCTTTTGTATGTACCTGTCACATTTTATTTGTCCTCTTGTAAAGGACACATAGTGTTCTGCTACCTGCTTACTACCATAGGATCCTTATACATGTGTCTTATGGCCCTCTCTAAGAATTTCTTTGAGGGTATATGTTGAGGAATGGGATTGTGAGATCCTAACATATATGTGTACATTTACCTTACATATTAAGGCATACATTTTTATTAAATACTGTTAGACTAATGCTTGTAAAGGAAGGAAATCTTGTCATGCTAAAAGACTCAGATTTTACTAATATTATTACATAGGTGTCAGAATACATAAACAGAAATAAACAGTATGTTTTCTTTATCCATTCATCTGTCAGTGAACATTTGGGTTACTTTCACCTCTTGGCTGTAGTGAATAATGCTGCTAGGAACATGAGTGTGCAAAGGTCTCTTCCTTTCCTTTCTGCCTTCCAGTTGGGGGTAAATGTGAGGTACCAGGAGACCAGAGGGCAAGAGGAATGAAGGCTAGGTATTTATTTCCTTTCTCCTTTCCCGCCAGATTGCTGCAAATTGTCTGTATGCCTCTATCAATGACCTCGATTCCTGTCTGGAGACCCTCTTCATAAGGTTTCAGTTCTTCATCTTGCCTTTTCAGGCCTGGATGTGTGGTACGGGGGCAGTACACGGTCCTTTCTTGTTTCTCTAAACCGTACTCACACCTTTGTACATAGTCTGATAAATTCTCCCATTACCCAGGTGGTGGATGCTAATTTGTTTTCATCTGGAACCCTAATTGTTAGAATCCCTGAACAGGCCCTCTGATTTTGCTTACTGTTTAAGATTTGAACAAAAAAAATGTTACTACTGAATGATAAGATTAGTAATTTGGATTTATTTTTATCTGCCTTCCACAGGTTTACAGTCGGCTTTTGGAGTTTCTTTTCCACAAACATCCCCAGCTAAAAGATTAAGAGTGAAATATAAACAGCTTTGCCACACTTCAATATTTTCAGCTTACTTCACAGAATTGGGTTTCTATTTGCAACATAAAATATTTGTTAAGCGCCTATTTCAGAGAATTTTAGCACTTTTCTTCTTCAAAGTCTCCTTTCTTATGACTTGGGATCTTTTCTTTCCTAGGCTGATTAAACATGGTCCTAAACTAGCATTTGTTGACACTAACCATCTTAGGCAAATATGTGAAATAAAAAAGTCTTTACATCCTCCAGCATTTCATGTTGCTAAAGCCACTCCTTTGTTACCTATTTCCTCTGTTAACATGTGACTTTCAGTGTCTGGTTCACTTTAGGTACCTATTCTGATGAATTAATTTTTTTGGTAAACTTAATTTTCCTAAATATGTATTAATGTATTAATCAGCTCTACTTTTTTCTGCTCGTGTCCTCATTAACTTTTGCTTTTTTTTTTTGAAATGGAGAGATGTATTGTTTTTGTTTTGATTTTATTTTATTAAAAATTTTATTTGTCAGAGAGAGTACAAGTAGGGGAGAAGCAGGCTCCCCGCTGAGCAAGGAGCCTGATTTTGGGACTCAATCCTAGGATCCTGGGATCGTGACCTGAGTTGAAGGCAGCTGTTTAATCGACTGAGCCACCCAGGCGTCCCTTTATCTATCTATCTATCATCTATCTATCTATCTATCTATCTATTTATTTATTTTTGAGATTTTAATTATTTGTCAGAGCAAGAACACAAGCAGGGGTAGTAGTGGCTGGCAGAGGGAGAAGCTGACTCCCTCCTGAGCCAGGAACCTGATGTAGGGCTCAATCCTAGCACTTTGGGATCATGACCTAAGATGACTTTTTAAGACTTTTTTAAAGAAAGTTTCTTGTTCCTGACAAAACTGTCCCTTTTGCCCCTTTTACCCCTTCACCATAGTTTTTCTAAAGGGCACCCTCCTTCCTTTTTCACATTTTTCTCCCCAAACAGTCTCTTTCCAAGACCTCAGTTGTGCATTTTAATAAAAATCTTCCATCTTAGGAGTCTGGGCATTTATCTCTCTGGATGCTTGCTTTTTACAGAGAGAGGACTTTCAGGTTTCTGGTTGTGGTTTTACATCCATAGTGGACATGCCGCTAGTTTTCCTCTTTTGTACTCCACAGACTTTCTTGCCTATTTTGCTTTCTGCTAAGGTGTTTGGCTGATGCTTTGCAAATAGAAGAGTGCCTGATAGGAATTGTTAGTTTGTTCTTGTGTTTGTTTGGTGATACCTGCTATTGTCTTCATCTGATAGGTAAGGAAAATGATGCTCAGAATAGTTAAATGGCATGTGCAAAGGCTATTAAGAATGGAAGTGAGGATTGAGAATCAAGCCTCTGTTAATAACCTTTGCTGCATTGTTGTCTATAGAATCCTCTTCACACTTCAAGCCTAGTCATCCCTCCTCTTGGAAGCTTCCTAGAGCTCCGTGGCTCAATGGATGTTCTCCTCCATAGCTCTCCCCTTGCACTGGCCCTCGATGGAAGAGCATCCGAATTAGGAGGGATATCATGACTATGTTTACATTTTAAATCACAGTTGTAATATTTTTGCTAAGTGATCACCCGATGTGGGTAATGTTGTGTTATGGTTTGAACCCAAATCTTGCCCTTACTCATCTGTGATGAGACAGATGAGCTAATGGATTTGAAAGCCAGGGCCTGTCTCCTCTTTGCTCCTTTTCTTTTTTTTTTTTTTAATATTTTATTTATGTATTTGACAGAGAGATCACAAGTAGGCAGAGAGGCAGGCAGAGAGAGAGAGGAGGAAGCAGGCTCCCCGATGAGCAGAGATCTGATGCGGGCCTTGATCCCAGGACCCCGAGATCATGACCTGAGCCAAAGGCAGAGGTTTCAACCCACTGAGCCACCCACAAGGCACTTTGTGCTCCTTTTCTTGCATTAGCTCTTCATCATAGGCTCATACACAGTGTGCATGTACTCTCTTGTTAACGTTTGTCAGAGGAGATGGCCATAAATTACTGGACAATCGTTAAGCACTTTTTTGGTGCTGAGTAATGCACCGTGCTTATTTTTCTTTGTAGTTTTTGATATCCTCCGACACCCTACTTCTGGCAGTGATCAATCTGCTCTCTGTATCTGTGAGCTTGTGGGTGGTTTTTTTTTTTTGTAGAGTCCACATATATCCCACTTTTATGATAAGATCTTGATTATTGTTTTCTGATAAGTTAATACTTTGTTTTTCTAAGGAGGCAAATGAATTTTTTTTTTTAAAGATTTTATTTGACAGAGAGAAATACAGCCAGAGAGGGAACACAAGCAGGGGGAGTGAGAGAGGGAGAAGCAGGCTTCCCGCCGAGCAGGGAGCCCGATGTGGGACTCAATCCCGGGTCTCCGGGATCATGACCTGAGCCAAAGGCAGTCGCCCAACCAGCTGAGCCACCCAGGCGCCCGAATTTATTATTTTTGACAGAAATTCTAAGTTAGAGGCTTTCTCAAGTGGGTTTTGTTTTTCATATTAGCTCTGCTGTTGGTCTTAACTCATTGGGTTTAAAAAGAGTTTACATAAAGAATAATTAAATCTTTTTAGTTCTGCCTTTGTTTATAGGTATATTTGCCTTTCAAATGCAGAATTTGGGGTCATACTTCATATATGTAGTCCTGCCTTTTAACTCTTCATTGATATATTTTCACATCAGTAAATACTTTTAGTGGCTACATAAAATTCCATCACACATATATTATAGTTTAAGCAGTATTCATTATTCTAATTTTTTGGCCTTAAAAATGTGCTGATAAATATTTTTATGTAAAAGTCTGAATGAACCTCTGTTTCTTTAAGTTCTTAGGAGTAGAATTATTAATAAGTTAATATGTTTTCAAGCCATTTGAAAATATTTATAGTGTTGAAGTTTTGTTCTCATGTATATTGATGCATCACACAATGATGTTAGGAACCACAGATAAATCTTGACATTTTTCTGTCATACCTTGTGACTCTACCAGACCCCTGATACTGTTATCTTTTATCTTTGAAACAGTATCCAAGCAAGTGACCAAAGAGGTTAAATTTATAATAAGCTCCAGAGCTTGCTTGAGGTTTTATAGTTACTGAGGTGATAGTTTTCTCTAACTAGACTCTGAGCTCCATGAGGACAATAACCTTGTCTCTTTTTCAGTGTCAGTGTGTGTCTAGCTCTATCACAGTATTGTAGACATTCAATGAATATTTGTTGAAAGGGATTAAAAATTATATAGTATGATTAAGATTGTTTACTTGGGTTTTGAATTTAGATGCACTTAGATTTTTTTCTTTCCACCACTCAGTTGCTGGTTGATCATGGGCCAGTGCCTGGTATAGCAAATGATAGTACCAGTTACTGTTTTTCTGGCTGTCTTTCTACTTCCCATCCATCTCTGGTTATGGAGGCCTTGAAAACAAAGATACTGTCTGGATCTAGTTAGCACCAGAACCTACCACAGCACCTGTTCTCTTACAAATAATTGTCAAATTGAAGCTCTGAATTTATGATTGTGAGAGATGTTATGGCATAAACTGTAGTTAATGCCATTCTTTAACATAATGAACTTATGTTCCTCTGAAAGTTTCTTGTTCTCTCTGGTACCTGGAGTTTATGTAAATACAGCACTTCCTCTGTCTGAGGTAGTCAAATCCTCTTTTTACCTTACAAATAATTTGCCCTTTAGGACCCAACTTAGACTTTCCTTCTCCTGGAAAGTATTCTGTTATTCTGTAATGTCTCTAAGATTGGGTGTCTTTCTTAATTTTGGCCCTACTGACATTTGGGCTCGATGATTATTTTGTTGTGAGGGACTGTCCTGTTCATTGTAGAATGTTTAGCGGCATTCCTGGCATCTACCCACCAGAGACCAGTAGCATTCCTTCCAATCATGACAATCCAGGATGTCTCCAGTCATTGCCAAATGTCCCGTATGGGGTGAAGTCACTTTCATTTGAGAACAGCTCTAAAATTATACTTCTTACCAAATAGTTTTATAGTTGCCAGATTTTCTTAGCTGTTTTTTTCCAATAGAATATAATTTCCTTTGAGGGCAAGGACTCCCCCCTACCCCCCGCCCTTTTTAAATTAAATCTTCAGCATTTAGCTATTGTCTGATGTAGAAATATTCGGTAAATATTTGTTGAGTGGACTAAACATAATGAAGTGTAATGGATCCTAAATATTTCATGACATACAAGCCCCATTGTAAACTGAGACTTCGATTAATTATTAAATATATGAAGGCTTCTGGAGGCGATTTTACAAAAGGAAAATATACCTTTTGTATATTATTAGTGGTTTATAAAAAAGTGGACAGATATCCCTAGTATTTTTCCTTACATTGGATATCTTTTTTGGTTTGTGTGTTTATTGGTTAGTTTGTTAGATCTAGCTTTTGTTTGGATGTTACATGTTTTGAAGTTCAAGTCCAGAAATCATTGAGAGACATAGAATTTAAGCTGTCTCAGGGTGGCATGAACAATGGTGTACCCCTTGTGGGTGGAGAGGCGTGGTTTTGTTGACTATAACTTTGCTGTTTGTTCATAGTCTTGGTAAATAGCCTTCTGTTGTTAAATTTTATAGAGCAGTTTTTTTTCCCTTGGGCTTTTCATCTCTTTATATATTTCTTTGTCAGTAAAGATTAGTATTTTTGTGATCTTAGGCACTAGCTTTTCCCCAAAGGCTGAGACTTAAGTAGGAGGACTTGGGGAACTAATGGGAGAATATTTTTGAATTTGGTTCTAAATTTGGTAATCTTTGCCCATCACTGCCCTGATGAGATTTTTGGGAGAAGTAGGTGCCCTTCCTGCTGCTGCTTAGTTTTTTTAATCAACCCACTTCTACATGGATATATAGATACTCATTTTATCCATTACCAAGTTCTTTTAGCTCTGCCTTTAAGACAGATCCAGTCAAGTCCAGTCACGCTATATAGTCTAAGATATTTCCATCTCTTATGTGGACTATAGTAATAGCCTTCTCCTTGGTTCTCTTGCTTCTGTTGTTACCCTCCCCCAGTTAGTTCTCTACACAAGCCCAAATGATCTTTAAGAACTATGAATCGGATCATGTTGTTTTGCCTGTATTAGGAAACCATTCTGGTTTATAGTATCAGCTAATCCACCCTCTAACTGGAATAATTTCAACTGGAAAGTAGTAACTGTGCTTATCTTTTTCCAGGAGGAACAGCACAGCATGCTGGGCTCTGGATTTAAAGCTGAGCGTTTACGAGTCAATTTGAGATTAGTCATAAACCGTCTTAAACTATTGGAGAAAAAAAAAAGTGAGTAATGCATGATTGCCTTATATATATATATATATATATTTTTTTTTTTAAGATTTTATTTATTTATTTGACAGAGAGTGATCACAAATAGGCAGAAAGGCAGGCAGAGAGAGAGGAGGAAGCAGGCTCCCTGCCAAGCATAGAACCCGATGTGGGCCTCGATCCCAGGACCGAGACCACGACCTGAGCTGAAGGCAGAGGCTTTAACCCACTGAGCCACCCAGGCGCCCAGCCTTATATTTTTTTTCCCCAAAATATATCACTGGGTTCTACCACCCTAATACTGGCTCTGTCAGGCTAGTACTGTGACGTCTTAGGGATCCCATGTCCTTTAAGCTTTAGATATATTACTGCTGCTCTTTGTGACAAGTTAGATTGAGTCATTCTATTGCAGGAAATAGGTAACATGACTCCTGAGGTAGAAATTTATTGCTATAACAGTAATATTCTCACCTAGACAAAGGGGAAATTCTGGAGACTAGATGAGTTGGGACCAGATTTGCTAAGAGAGAAGTGAGCTATGATGTACTGGAAACACCCACTTCACTCTTGGGGTGAAATCTTCTGCAGACTAGGGCCCAGTATACTGCTGCTATGTGACTGAATGGGATTTGTGCCTTAGCGGAACTGGCCCAGAAAGCAAGGAAAGAGATTGCTGACTATCTGGCTGCTGGGAAAGATGAACGAGCTCGGATTCGAGTGGAGCACATTATCCGAGAAGACTATCTTGTGGAGGCCATGGAGATTCTGGAGCTGTATTGTGATCTGCTTCTGGCTCGGTTTGGCCTCATCCAGTCGATGAAGTAAGATATTTTGTCCTTTTTTAAAAAAATCTTAATTTAAGCATGATTTTTGGTAAGAACACATGACATCAGATCTCTGTCCTCTTAACATTTTAAAAAAGATGTATGTGTTTATTTTAGAGAAAAAGAGCATGCATGTACCAGCAGGGGGGTGGGTGGAGGAGGAGCAGAGGGAGAGAATCCCAAGCAGACTCCGTGCTGAGCATGGAGCATGACAGGTACCTTGATCTCACGACTGTGAGATCATGACCTGAGCTGAAACCACCTGAGCCACCCAGGCACCCCTCTACTCTCTTCACATTTTTAAGTATTGTTAACTATATATGCACAGTGTTGTTCAGTAGGTCTCTAGAAATTACCTTGTATAATTGTAGTGAAATGAAATAAGGTATTTTGAAGACCTGGATCAAATCACCTTTTTTGAGAAAGGAGTAATACTTGTCTCCTACTACATGTGGGTGGATAGCACCAGGGGACTACTTCATATACCCAAGGACCTTTTTCCTAATACTTTTGCTGGAAGGCCGGATCTCCATGTAGACAACTGAAAAGAAAATAAGGACTCTGAAATCAAAAGGTCTAAGTTTGAGTCTGGGATCTACCATTTCCTGACTTTGTGACCTTGAGCTTGTCAGTCGGTTTCCTCAGAAGTAAAACAGGATTATGAAAATGGCTAGAAGCCCTAGAATTATTTGTGAGAATCCAGTGAGGTTCGTGAAAGAACTTGAGAGGCTGTCAAGCATATGATACAGATTCTAGGGTTTTGTTGGTTTGTTTTAAATAGTTTTTATTTTTTTAAGAATTTTATTTAGTTGTGCCTAGGTGGCTCAGTTGGTTAAGTGTCTGCCTTTGGCTCAGGTCGTGATCCAAGGGTTCTGAGACTGAGTTCCATATTGGGCTCCCTGCTCAGGGAGTCTCCTTCTCCCTCTCTTTCTCCCCCTTGGTTTGTGCTCTCTCTGGCTTACTCTTGCAAATAAATAAAGTCTTAAAAAAAATTTTTTTTTTAAATTTGTTGATTTGAGAGAGAGTTGAGAAATAGCGAGTATAAGTAGGGGAGGAGTAAAGGGAGAGAGAAACAAACTTCCCACTGAGCAGGGATCCTGATACCAAGCTCGATCCTGGGACTCTGGAATTATGACCTGAATCACCCAGGTGCCTATTTTAAAGAATATTACATTTTATCGATTTTTTTCCTTAATTAGGGAACTAGATTCTGGTCTGGCTGAATCTGTGTCTACGCTGATATGGGCTGCTCCTCGGCTCCAGTCAGAAGTGGCTGAGCTGAAAATAGTGAGTACAGCGAGTTTCAGTGATGTCTGTAGTTTCGTATTTTTAGCTTAATATAAATCACTTCTGCTTATTTGACGAGATCATTTTGTACCCATCATATGCTGTCTTTCAAATGTGCTTTATAAATTTGTCTCTACCTCCTTTTTGGGCCTTATATAGTGCAACAGAACAGTGATTTCAGACCTGAATAATTTCTTTTTAAGGAACAAAGTTTTGTGTATCTCCAAGTTTTGTCTTATTTTTATTTTGTATTTTTTTTTAAGATTTTATTTATTTGACAGAGAGAGATCGCAAGTAGGCAGAGAGGCAGGCAGAGGAGGAAGCAGGCGAGCAGAGAGCCCAACACGGGCCTCGATCCCAGGACCCTGAGATTGTGACCAGAGCAGAAGGCAGAGGCTTTAACCCACTGAGTCACCCAGGCGCCCTTGTCTTATTTTTAATGTAATGTTACTTATGCATATTCAAATAGAAAGGTTCTTAACTCCAAACCAGTAAAGTTAAAAAGATGTTTTGCGGGGCGCCTGGGTGGCTCAGTTGGTTAAGCGACTGTCTTCGGCTCAGGTCATGATCCTGGAGACCCGGGATCGAGTCCCAGATCGGGCTCCCTGCTCGGCGGGAAGCCTGCTTCTCCCTCTCTCACTCCCCCTGCTTGTGTTCCCTCTCTGGCTATGTTTCTCTCTGTCAAATAAATAAAATCTTAAAAAAAAAAAAAAAAAAAAGATGTTTTGCTTCATTCATTAATTCCACAAATTTTTGGGTGTATGTTACAAGTTAGGTGGGTCCTGAGGGTACAGTAGTGAGCAAATTATGACACCAACCCTACTCTTATAGCTTTAAAATCTAGCAGAAGAGATAGACATTATAAATTTCCCCCTTACAACATAGATATGGCACTGACTGCCAGGATAACAAGCTCAGTTGAGTTGATCTCTCCTCTATTTTTACATCATTGCCTTTTTTAATTCTTTTAAAAAAATATTTATTTGAGAGAGAGAGAGTGAGAGAGAGCATGAGAGGGGAGAAGGTCAGAGGGAGAAGCAGACTCCCCATGGAGCAGGAAACTGGATGTGGGACTCGATCCTGGGACTCCAGGATCATGACCCGAGCTGAAGGCAGTGGCTTAACCAGCTGAGCCACCCAGGCGCCCCCCTTTTTGTTTTATTCTGTAGTTTGTCTCAGTCTTATCTCCTGACCCATCTTTGGAGATTTCCTTGTCTTCTCTATTTTTATTTTTAAGAGCTCTTTTTAATTCTTTCAATATATACTTCATTGTTGCTTTTGTTTCATAGCTATAATGTCTTAACTGAGAATATTAGTTTCTTAATAACCTCTCTTGTTCCTGTCATGATTGTTTCCTTCTGTTTCTTTGTTTTAGACTATTCTATTGTGGAGGCTTTTCACAAAAGTTTGGTGACTTTTGATTTTTGGTTCATATTTTAAACTGAGGCATTAAAAAAAGAGCTTGTAGGGGCGCCTGGGTGGCTTAGTTGGTTAAGCGACTGCCTTCGGCTCAGGTCATGATCCCGGAGACCTGGGATCGAGCCCCACATCGGGCTCCCTGCTCGGCGGGAGGCCTGCTTCTCCCTCTCTCACTCCCCCTCCTTGTGTTCCCTCTCTGGCTGTGTTTCTCACTGTCAAATAAATAAAATCTTTAAAAAAAAAAAAAAAAAGAGCTTGTAAACTCTTGTGTGCCTGGGTGGGGCTTATTGCTAGATGACTTCACTGTTGAATGATCTGACAAGCTTTTTTTTAAGGGAACTCCAGAGTATCAGGAACTAGTTTTTTTTTCCTCATTATGGTCATTTCCTTCAGAGAGGAATCTTCTTTTTTACCTTAAGGGTATAAGCTGGCTGCCAGAATTTCTGAACACCAGAGAAGGAAGCCAAAGGTCTCATTCTTTTGTAGAAGACTTAACACTTAATTTTTCTCTTGTCATTATGTGTCTCTGCTCTCTGCTATGGAGTTCGGAATCCTTTTAGTCTAACCTCCCCAGAGAGTAAGCCTCCTGTATTCTGATCTGGTAGGGCTGGTAATCGTAAGAGTTCTGTGAGTAAAGGAATGGGAGAGTAGAGGCAATTTCTGCTGCTTTTACTTTTCTTTGTAAAGTAAGCTCTGTGCCCAGTGGGCTTGAACTCATGATCCTGAGATCAAGAGTCCTGTGCTCTACCGACTGAGCCAGGGAAGTGCCCCAGAGGCAGCTGCTTCTTATATAGATTTTTAACCTCAGTCTTTCTCTCTTTTTTTTTTTTTTTAAGTTTTTATTTAAGTAATCTCTACACCCAACGTGGGGCTTGACCCTAGATCAAGAGTTGGCTTGCTCCTCTAGCTGAACCAGCCAGGCAGGTGTTCCAGCCTCAGTTTCATTGTAACTTCTGAACTCTTTCTTTATATTAAAATTGATTCAGGATGAAACAGATTTACGTGATTTTAAAAAGGTGAGCTCAAAAGAACTAGAAGAAAACTAGGCAGATTTAAAATAATGATCTCATAGAGGAAAAGGCCACAAAACCCAAAAGCCATAAACAAAGAGCAATAAATTAATACAAGAAAAACAAAATTCCTGTATAGTATAAAGCATCCCAAACTGTTACTCTAAAGACAAATGACAGACTTAAATTGAAAGTACCAGGTCTATATACTGAACAATGGGTGCTTTCTCACTGAGCTTCAGCTGTTGGGACCACTCCAGTTCAATGTCAGGCATCTAATGCCTGGAGTATTATAGTAACTTTTTGAATCTTCTTCCTACACCTGCTTTGGTTTCCTTTATTCAGCATTCCATCAAACAGCTTATGGTTCTGTTCAGAACACAGATCTGATCCTGTCTCTCCCTCTTGGTTTAAAGCCCTTTAGTAGCTGCTGTTCTTATGATAGAAATAGTTCCTAATAGGGGTGCCTGGGTTGCTCAGATGTTAAGCGTCTGCCTTTTCATGATTTCAGGGTTCTGGTATCGAGCCCTGCATCAGGCTCCTGCTCAGCAGAGTCTGCTTCTCTCTTTCCCTCTGCCTGCTGCTCTGCTTACTTGTGCTCTTTCTCTGTCTCTATGTCAAATAAATAAAGACTTGAAAAAAAAAAAAAGTTCCTAATAAGGCTCCGCATTGTGTGGCCTCTTTGTGCCTTTCTTTCTTCATTTCCTATCACATTCCTCCCTGGGGCTCAACACTGACTTTAATTCAGCTTCAGGATTGACCCTGTTTTTCCACCAGAGGTCTTTGCACATGCTGTTTTTTTTTTTCCCTAGAATGTTTGTCTTCCCTCCCTCTTAACTCCTAATCATCCTTTACATCTCAGTGAAGCATCCCTTTCTTCAGGAAGCCTTGCCTTTTTTTTTTTTTTAAGATTTTATTTATTTGAGAGAGAGTGCGCACACAGAAGTGGGGGGAGGGGCAGGAGTGGAAGGTAGAGGGAGAGAGGATCTCCAACAGACTCCATGCCGAGCAAGGAGCCCAGTGTGGGCTTGATCAAACAACCTTGAGAGTATGACCTGAACTGAAACCGAGAATTAAACACTTAAGAGCCACCCGGGCACCTCCTTACATGACTTTTTTGTTTTTGTTTTTAAAGATTTTATTTATTTGACAGAAACACAGCGAGAGAGGGAACACAAGCAGGGGGCGTGAGAGAGGGAGAAGCAGGCTTCCCGCCGAGCAGGGAGCCCGATGTGGGACTCCATCCCGGGTCTCCGGGATTATGACCTGAGCCGAAGGCAGTCGTTTAACCAGCTGAGCCACCCAGGCGTCCCATTACATGACTTTTTTGATCAGATCTAATTTCACTCTTCTGAGTTACTGACAGTGTGGTGTACTTTCCCTTGGTAACACTTACTATGGCTGCATTTTTATCTTTATTAGTGTGATTCAGTAGTGACTGTTTTCCTCAAAGATTATAAGACTATTAAGAGTAGGAACAATGCCTGTTTTTTTATTGTATTTATAGCATCTATCATAATGTTTATGATAGAATTTGGCACATAGTTACAGCTTAGTGGTTGGGTGGATAAACAAATATGAATTAACATGTATCCCTTAAGTTTTACAGGCCTTGGTTTTTTCGAAATCCTGTAATAGAAGCGTGGTTACTGTTGATAGGAAGCTTGAAGCAGTCTATAAGAATGGTTTGCACTTTTGTTTACTGTTCTTTTCTCTCTGTAGGTTGCTGATCAGCTCTGTGCCAAGTATAGCAAGGAATATGGCAAGTTATGTAGGACCAACCAGATTGGAACTGTGAATGACAGGGTAATGAACATACTTGTTATAAACAAGATGCAGTAGGCAAGGTGTGGGCATGTTCTCTTGCATGGATTGTAGTGGGTTCTGTTGTTTGGCTGAGTTAATCTTGGGTTGCGTATTTTATAGTGAGGGTGGGAAGGCTGTCAGGCTGTCAGTGCAGTAATCCTTCCCTTCTTCCCTAAACCTCTGTGAAGCCCCCAGTCTTTTGTGCCTCTTGTGATTTGTGAATGCAGAGGCGAGGTGACGGGAGAGTGGATGAATTCAAATGTGGAAGGTGGCATTATCAGTCTTACCAACTCCTGGGTCATGTGTAATCAGAGACCATGGGAGGGGCATGGGTTTGTCATAATGCTTTGTGAGTGAAAAAAAAAAATCATTCAACTGATCAGAACCTCCCTTTTCCTCAATTTACCTATAAAATAAAGTTTAAAAGTGAGTCAGGTTAGGCTTAGGCTAATTAGCATAGATTTTAACCCTGGGTCTTTTACTAACAGCTGATGCACAAACTGAGTGTGGAAGCCCCACCCAAAATCCTGGTGGAGAGATACCTGATTGAAATTGCCAAGAACTACAATGTGCCCTATGAGCCTGACTCTGTGGTCATGGTAAGTACGGAGTTTTCCAGAGTACAGAGAGGGAAATGGATCTCTGAATAGCACTTATTTTTTTTTTTTTTCCAGATTTTGATTTATTTGACAGAGAGATCACAAGTAGGCAGAGAGGCAGGCAGAGAGAGAGGAGGAAGCAGGCTTCCCCGCTGAGCAGAGAGCCCGATGCAGGCCTCGACCTCAGGACCCTGAGATCATGACCTGAGCTGAAGGCAGAGGCTTTAACCTACTGAGCCACCCAGGCGCCCTGCATACCACTTTCTTAAAAAAATAAGCATATCTTTGCACTAAAGTGTGTGTATGGGAGATGAAGCCTTTGTCCAGTTAGTGCCTTTTTGGGTAATGATAAATATGCCTGCATTTCTCAGAGTATTTAAGGATTGGATGAGATGAATGACTGGAAAGCACTTAGAAAAAGGTACAAACCTTGATGCAAATACAAAATGGCACTATCACTGCTTTTCAATGAAGTTCAAGGAATTGAAGCAAGAAGTGCCCCAAGACCCTGAATAGATTCCGAAACTATTTGACAGGTGCCTGCTGTGTGTTAGTGCACAGAAAGCGGAGAATACAGAGATAAAAACAAGGTCCCTGTCCTAAAGAGGTTTACAGTGTAAGGGAGGGGGCAAATATATAAATAGTAATCATTCAGTTAAGGTCAGTGGGGTGTAGTGGGTTCTTTGGTGTGCTGCTCAATGGTTCCCCATCCCAAATATATACACCTAAGGATGAAGGCATCTTTTTCCCTACGTCTTGAAAATATTAATGATTGTAGGCTCATACACTCCAGCAGTGGCCCTCGGAAGAAAGCTGCTTCATCCAGAGTCTTTCCTGTGGGACAGCCTGTATTCAGTAACTGGGTTTTAAAGACTCTATCCCAGTTGAGGGTACCTGCTGCAGGCCCATCCCAGTTGCAGAGCTCCTTAAGGAACTGAGCAGTTGCGACTGTAAGGCAGCCCAGCCCCTTTCCTTCACTTTCTACCATAGGTCTTTATCCCAAGGGACTAGGCCAGTAAACTTCCTCCACACTGGCCTACATCTCAGAGTCTGCTTCTGGGAAAACCTGGCCTGCAGCGTGGATTAATGATAAGGGTTTCTCTCTTTTCAGGCAGAAGCTCCTCCTGGGGTAGAGAGAGATCTTATTGATGTTGGATTCACCGATGATGTGAAGAAAGGGGGCCCTGGAAGAGGAGGAGGGGGTGGTTTCGCAGCACCAGTTGGTGGACTTGATGGAACAGTGCCAGTGCCTATGCCCATGCCTATGCCCTCTCCAAGTACTCCTTTCTCCTACCCACTTCCAAAGGGACCAGTAAGTACTCCTAGAAGCATGCGTGTATACTGTAGAAAATGTAACAGAAGATGACACATTGGATATATGAGTACACACAGGAGTTGTAGGTTGTCAAGAAGATTCTGCAGTAAGAGCATTTGGTATTAATGATCATGTTGTGGAAAAAAATACTGGGATTTGGATAGTCTTTTGTTAATGATGTAAAATATAGAGAGATGGTGCTAGAGAAACTTTTTCTTATAGGGTTACTGCATACCTTTGGGACCTGTTGCAGGCATACTAGTAGTTCTTTCCAAAAATGACTACTTATTACCTGGTAGAAAAACTTCCTTTGTAGACAAGATGGAGGTCATTACTAGTAATAGGAAAGTCTGATGAGAATCTTCCTTGTAGACATTGAAGCAGTTGATTAGTAATTTGAAGACTAGCCTTTGACTATAGATCTTTAGAGATCTGGTATTGTGGACCCTTTTTTCCCATTTTGGAGATTTTGAATATACATACATATTGAATATATATCTAGGTGTATCTCCCTTACTATACACAGACCTCCGAAATTGCAAAACAGGGCTGTCTCTCTCTTGTTGCCTTTCTTCTCTTGCAGTCGGATTTCAATGGATTGCCAGTGGGGACATACCAGGCTTTTCCCAATATTCATCCACCTCAGATACCAGCAACTCCCCCATCGTATGAATCTGTAAGTGCTTGACCCTCTTTTGTAAGCGGCAGGAGAGTGAATCCCATGAAGAGAGAGCAAAATAATGGCCACAGGGAAGGCAAAGTTTTGATCAATTCCTGGTTACCAGCATTGCTCTTGCTTGGATTTTTGTGTTGCTTTAACATTACCCTGGAAATGGGGTGGTGGTGGCGGCCTCATTGGTGGCAATGCTTTGTTTGCAGTTAAGCCAGGAATCAGGAAGGAGTTGCAGATCTTAGCTCCAGCAGGGCACTTACCTACTCTTTGGGGTTGGTTTTTTTTTTTTTTAACTAGGCAGAAAATTGTATTGAGTTGGTGTAGTCTTGCTACTAGAATGTCATAATTAAAATACTGGTTTTATAAATTCATCACTGCAAAGGAATAGTGGCCAGATTTATCTTTTAAACAGAAGCTTCCATTTAGTAAGTTTCCGCCTGTAGCATTAATTTTACATTTCGTCTTACAGATGAAACTTGTTATAAATATGGTGGTACTTATGCCTTGAATTGTTGGTGATTACACAGCTTTGATTCAGAATTAGAGGTTCCTTTTCTGTCAGCCTTGTTTCCTCAGCTAGTGTGTGTCTTTGGAGACCTATTTCTATCTGATGCATTTCAGAGAAAACAAATTGGTAGGGTGTTTGCTGCGAGATCCCCCTTCCTGAACTTGCTTAGTGTTCTTTCATTTGGTTTTCCCTCGGGTCTGGGCTTTATGTTTTGGTCTTGCATGCATTGAAGCATTGCCCACAGCTGTTTATAGGAATGAGGTAGAAGATCTTGAGTATTTGAGGACTTGGTTTTTGGAGACAAATTCAGTGGGTTAGTGCTTTCTCTCTGCCCAGAAGGTGAAGGTATCAAAGAGAGGTGTTACGCCGTGGTAAGAATTCTCTTTTTCTCTGCTTGGTGGTTAAGAGTTTAACGTACTATCTGATCAGAAGATCGGGAGGAGTACTGGGCGTGGAGGGGCGTTTCTTTGGAGCAGGCTCTGTTGCTTCTGCTGAGCAGCTTAGCTTTTGGAAAACGGGCTTATACCAGTATCAGTACTTTGTCCAGTAATGCTATTGCTTTCTCTCCTAATAACAAATCTTTGTATTTCAGGTTGATGACATTAATGCTGATAAGAATGTCTCTTCTGCACAGATTGTTGGTGAGTGTGAATCAGAAACCCTCAGTGCTGAACCCTTTGCTGTTTTCTCATTACTGCTCCTGCCTCAGAGATAGTGTTCATGTTTGTGGCATTTTACCCACATGCCCTGTCCTCTCCAGAGTGTAGTAGGTTCAAATAGAACTTGGGATTTACCTCGTCCAAAAAGACAATTATCTTTCTTGGGTGCAGAGACTCTTCCAAATTCTTTGTTTCTGTTAATGTTACCGTTTTTCTTTCAACCTCAAGTTCTTTATGTTCCTGCTGCTTCAACTTCCACTGTACCTAGAAATACCAAAAGAGAGTGTTCATTAGATCGATCTAGCTATCCTTCTATCTAGGTATAGGTAACATATTTTTAAACTGGAGCATTAAAGAGGGGGCAGTAGATAAAACCATAAATGAATAGCTCAGTGACTTTTCACAGAGCTCCTGTGGTTATCTGTTCAGAAAAATAAAACACTACCAGCAGTATGAAAACCACGGGTGGGGGTGGGGGTATACTTTTTAAATTGGAGATAGTTGTTTTTATTTAGGTAAGTTTTTGATAAGTTTTGATTTTATGTATATATAAATAAGCTCAGTAAAACTGGTGTAGGACATTTCCATCACACCAGAAAGTTCCTTTCCAGTTAACTCCATCACACTCTCTACTTTGGACGCAAACACTATTCTCTTTTTTTTTTTTTTTTTTTAAGATTTTATTTATTTGGAGAGAGAGACGGTAGGAATGTAAGAGTGGGGAACCGGAGAGGGAGAAGCAGGCAGCTTCTTGCTGAGCAGGAAGCCTGATGTGTGGGGCTCAATCCCAGGACCCTGGGATCAGATCTGAGCCAAAGGCAGGTGCTTAATGACTAAGTCACTCAGGCACCCGTGCTCTTTTTTTTCTTCCAAGATTTTATTTACTTTGGGCGCCTGGGTGGCTCAGTTGGTTAAGCCACTGCCTTCAGCTCAGGTCATGATCCTGGAGTCCTGGGATTGAATCCCGTGTCGGGTTCCCCGCTCCATGGGGAGTCTGCTTCTCCCTCTGACCTCCCCTTTCATGCTCTCTCTCTCTCTCAACAAATATTTAAAAAAATGTTTTTATTATTAGAGAAAGAACATGCATGCGTAGGGTGAGGGGAGGGATAGAATTTCAGTCAGACTCTTCTCAGCGTGGAGCCTGACCTGGGACTCAATCCCATGATGAGAGCCAAAACCAAGAGTGGGATGCTTTACTGAGTCACTCAGGACCCCACTATTTTTATTTTCTAAAACTAGTTAAGGCTTGCCTTTCCTAGAACTTAGATACACATGGAAACGCACAGTAGGTAGAGAGGGGGATGATTTTGTAAAATACAAAATGGAAGACTGGTATCATTTTTTAAAAACCAGTGTGGGGGTGCCTGGGTGGCTCAGTGGTAAGCCTCTGCCTTCAGCTCAGGTCATGATCCCGGAGTCCTGGGATCGAGCCCCACATCGGGCTCCCTGCTCGGCAGAAGCCTGCTTCTCTCTCTCTCACTCCCACTGCTTGTGTTTCCTCTCTGGCTGTGTTTCTCTTTGTCAAATAAAATCTTAAAAAAAAAAAAGACCCAATGTGGTCCCCTGTATTTTTATTGTTTCTGCCAAAGGGGACTGTGGGCTTTCAGGATCTGAGCGCCACTTTTCTCTGGTGTTTGTAACACTGTGCTCCTTACCCTCATTTAATTAGGTCCTGGGCCCAAGCCAGAAGCCTCTGCAAAGCCCCCTTCCCGCCCTGTGGATACCTACGACAACTTTGTACTACCGGAGTTGCCGTCTGTACCAGACACACTACCAACTGCGTCTGCTGGTGCCAACACCTCAGCATCTGAGGACATTGACTTTGATGATTTGTCCCGGAGATTTGAAGAGTTGAAAAAGAAAACCTAGGTCTCTTAAACCAGGCAGCCTCTAGGCTTTGAGGTTTGAGACTGAGCTGTTTCTCCTGTAACAAAGAATCTCCATGAAATTCTTTTTCATCTCTTAACCATCACTGAACACAGTCTTCCTCTGGGCTCTCTTCCTGCTCTAAATTCTGCTGCTTTCCAGTTCTCTACTGCTCCTGAGAGACTTATGATTATGAGACAAGAGCATCTGACTCTAGACAGCTGTTATTGTCCAGCTCCTATGAGTGTGAGCCCAGGTTCTCCCATCACTTGTCCTTCTGTCCCTCCACAGGGGAGTGGGAAGGTGAAAGCATTATGAAGAGAGCTGCCAAAGATGGATGGACACAGAGAATATTTCATGAAGTCTCTTAGCCCTGTGCTGAAGTTCCAGACTTAGAAACAAACCCCTCTGTACAGAGGGATTTGTGGTGAATAAGAATCAAAGCAAAGGTGTGCTATGAATGGGAGAGACTGACTCTGGACACTACTCTAATAGTTCTTGGAAGCTGGGTCCTCTCACTGGCATATACACTACTCCTTGCTGCAGGGCACTGTTCTACCTGGATCCAGTTGCAAAGTTTACTTGGAAAGTTGAAAGCTTCTCTTAGTTCTACTGGATTCTCAGGGAGCCCTCTGTGGCCTTTTGCTTTGAGTGCTGTGTTCCCCTTTTATGAGAGGGGCAGAACTGCATAAATTCCTGTTTTTCCCCATAGCATGTTCTGTTGGACTGCATTTACTGGCAAACGAAGGACAGCTCACATACTGGGCAGAGTCACCATTCAAGGGTAAGGTGGGCTTCCAGTTGCCTTAATAGAAGTACTCAAGTCTCTTGGGTAGTGAGCTGGAATGCCTACAGAAAAGGGGTTCTGTTTTCATTTGAAAACTTTATGATTAAGAGAACCTTTAAAAACTGATTTCAGATAAGTTTTTGGTGCCCATAAAAATGTGGCTGTAGTTGTTGACTACTTTCCTAGGTGGATGAGACGCTTACTCTTGCAACTTAACGTGACCCTTTACCCCCTAGTAGAGGCCATCTTTCCCCCGAGGGATGGCTCTGGGGTCAGAAGTTAGGACTGACTTCTGTGGAGTGTAAATGTACACACCTCTTTCAACTAACTTTAATGTTTTTGATTGGTTTGTATCTCATAGCTCAGTAGTTGATAATAAAGTTAAAAATTCTGTGCCCTGCTTTCTCCACTGGTTTGGTCAAATGATGAGGTGCAAATTTGGATTTTAGTGGAGAGTATTTTAAGTAAGTGACCCATGCCAGACCTTACCTTTGGTTCCTTGGGCAATTTGTATGTCTACAGCAGCAATGAGTCTATTTCTATTTGTGTATCTAAGCCCAGATAGCATTTTTTTTTTTTTTAAGATTTTATTTATTTGACAGAAACAGAGCCAGAGAGGGAACACAAGCAGGGGGAGTGAGAGAGGGAGAAGCAGGCTTCCCGCCGAGCAGGGAGCCCGATGTGGGACTCGATCCCGGGTCTCCGGGATCATGACCTGAGCCAAAGGCAGTCGCTTAACCAACTGAGCCAAGGCGTCCCCCAGATAGCATTTTTGAGTTTGCTTGGTTAGTCCTCTGGGGCGGGGCTCCCCATTAGCCAAACCTCCTGCTTATAGCTTTGATTTTAATAAGCTGCAGTGAGCTCACCTCTGACTCATATTTCCCACAGCCATGCTGAAAATAGTGCAGGTGACTGTTTCTTGTTTTTTGACAGCAGAGCTAGCTGGATTATCCCATATCACTTTTGTAGTGTTAGCCCTTTCCTGACAGTGATCCATAAACCTAAGAACTTGCTGGCACAGAGATTTTGATTCCTCAGTGATTTACAAAATTAACAATAAACCAGTAACTTTATAAACTATACCCTGCAAAGATAGTTCATCTTTTACTTTTTAAAGAATTTGAGAGAGAGCACAAACAGGGACAGGGAGAAGCAGGCTCTTCACTTAGCGGGCCCGACATGGTGCTCGATTCCAGGACCCTGGGATCATGACTTGAGCTGAAGGCAAACACTTCCTACTGAGTCACCTGGGAAACCAAGATAGTTCATCTTTCAAAGCCTCAGTGTTAATGCCCATTGCTGTCATAGCTGTTCACTCACGTGTTCTGGTGTTGCTGGATTCCTAGTAAACTGGAGAGCTTCTGTAACACCATCTTTGTCAGTCCGTCTTCTTTCAGAGTCTTCAAACACAAAGGAGAAAAATGCGGGAAATAAAATGGATGCTATTGTTGGAGGGGAAAAGTACCAAAAGATTAAAAAGTAGAATTAATGATAAACATACTATAATAATCGTTTAATGATTTACTGTCGGGCACTGGAATGTTTCTGCTACTTCACAGTTGAGGACCAGCTATTTATAGGACAGTAGATGGCCTATAAACTGGGTGTTCTATGAAAATGATTGCCAGAGCTATGGAGACTAATAAAGGGACTATGTGAACATTATGCATTATGTCAGTCTATAATCTTAGGGGTTGAGTTTTTCTAATGATAAAATCATGACAAGTTTATATTTCAGTTACCAGAGTGTTACCTACCTTAAGTGACTTTCTTTCTTTACCAAAGGCCATGAGGATTGCTGAAACAAAAAGGTTAATGATCACAAGTACCATCAAGAAGACACTGGTGAGAATCAGAAAGGATCCTAGGACTGGGTCTAAAGCAATAACCTGGAAAGAGATAGTAAAATATTTTGATTTTAAACACTGTCAGTTTAACTTCTTTAAAAAAATGTAAGTTATATACTAATGTTTGGGATATAATCACATACAATATTTGGTGGAAGCTGGGGAGAGAAAGAAGAAAATGCTTTTGAGTGGACAGAAGAGTATGAATGACAGACTTGATGGGTATAAAAATAATTGACTTCAGGGCTTTCACAAGAAAACAGGTAAGTTGCAGTAGGACTGTAAATGATTTCAAAGCTCATGTGAGTTTTGACAGCTCTGGAAAATATATCTAAGCATGGAAGTTTGAAAGAGTAGCAAAAGCACACTGAAAGAATAAATGACATCAGAAATCATAAAAACTGTCTCTGCCATTCAAAGAACCTCTATAAACACAGGAGCATTTGAATAAAGTTTAACAAGTTAACCATAAAAAACTGGCTTTTGTTTTTTCTTTTTTTGGTGTTATCTTTTAAAAGTAAGTACTGAGTTTTGCCATTCTTTTCAGCATGAAGTGATCATTCTCAAATACGGGGACTAGGGTGGTTTCTATAAGAGTATTTTAGCTTATGTGTTCATGTTAACAAATGATGTTTGTTTTCCCTTGGTATTGGCTCATTCACTGTTGCCACTAAGGTACTGTTAAAAAAAAGTCCCCTTGTGGCGCCTGGGTGGCTCAGTTGGTTGGGCGACTGCCTTCAGCTCAGGTCATGATCCCGGCATCCCTGGTTTGAGCCCCGCATCGGGCTCCCTGCTTGGCGGGAAGCCTGCTTCTCCCTCTCTCACTCCCCTGCTGTGTTCCCTCTCTAGCTGTGTTTCTCTGTTAAATAAATAAAATCTTAAAAAAAAACTCCCAACAACCTAGAGGATGAATGCTTATATTAACTAGGTCAACCAGATAACTTGCACCATCTTTGTGACAAAAAAACTTTTCCCAGTATGGTCCATTTCCCCTTCACATTGTATTATGATTAGAGAAGGGTTTTTTTTGTTTGTTTGTTTTTTTAAGTCAAAAAGGAGGTATTAGCAAAAGCTCATTGTTTTGTTACTTCTTTAAGTATCTTAGTATATAAACTGTTCCAGGGATGAAGGTTTCATTCCCTAATTGTACTTAGAAACATAACACGTCTTTCTCAGATCTTAGGAACGGGAGAACTTTCCACATTAGAAACTATGTTAAAAACTAAACTTGCCCATTTAATTACATTTGAGTTCTAGATTTTCAGAAGGTTAAGCTTCATGAAGATCTTTACAATTTCACTAATGTGAATTGTAGTTTTTTTCTGTCTTCATCAAATTTGTATATGCTAGGGCCCCAAATCCTCATCTGGGTTTCCTTTTTTTTTTTTCATATAGAATAGAGAGTATGTTGGTAGTTCTTGAGGGAGACTAGTAGCCTCCCTGAAATGAGCGTTTATTAACTATGAACAGAAATATTGTGGTTCTTTCTGGAATTGTACCTAAGTTTTTGAATAGGCACTTTCATTGTACACTTCAAAGGGCCACTGAGAAAGAAGCAGCAAATATTAATGTGGCTAGATGATGAGACCATAAATTGAGGCCTAGCATCCTGGCAGTAAGATTAAAACGTGAGGAAATTGGAATTAGGTGCTTGAAAAAGGGACACGTTTCTGAAAGTAATATCCCTTCAAGTTGTATGCATAGGTAGCACCACAAAATGGAAAAGCAAAGGATCTATACTCTCCTTTCCTAGTGTGCAGTGGCACAGAAGGGGCTGCTGTTGTAAGCAATTCTCACCTTGTAGACAAAATAGAATCTGGCAGGGAAGCCAGAATAGCGATTTTTACCTCCTCGTGATGAGAGAGTCCCATTAGGAGGCCAACAACAGTCACTGCTGAGCTGAAGAAAGTTCGATAGTCTGAGACGCTCCATCCAAATAGCAGGTTAAACTGAAGAGGAGAAAGACTAATCAGAGGGTAGAGAGCAGTAGGGCTGATGTCAGTTCTTTCCCTCCTGGGTTGATAAGGAGGCCAACATAGGGCGCGCCTGGGTGGCTCAAAGGGTTAAGCCCCTGCCTTTGGCTCAGGTCATGATCTCAGGGTCCTGGGATCGAATCCCACATCGGGCTCCGCTCAGCAGGGAGCTTACTTCCCCCCTCGCCTCTGCCTGCCTCTCTACCTACTTGCGATCTGTCAAATAAAATCTTTAAAAAAAAAAAAAAAAAAAAGGCCAACATAGGACCAAAGGGGATGGAAATCATAGACATGCCTTAGTGGCCATTTAAATCACAGGGCCTTAAAAATTCCTTTATAATTACATAGCATTGTTAATACCAATTTATTTGACCTTCACCTCACCCTGTGAGCTAAATTTGAGGACAGGAGACAGATGTCTGCTTTCAAGTCATACTGGTAAAGTGTGAACTACAGCTAAAAACCAGCTTTCTAACTTTTTTCCAAAATTCACTGCCAACTTGAACTGATGGTTTGCTGTATAGTGCCTTCTCAGAAAGCAATGTGATTCTAAGGCCACAGAATTTGGGAATGAGGGCTTACAGCAATGGCATAGCCTGTGAGCAAGATCAGGATGACCAGCAAGAAGCCCATCACCTCGTCCCAGGCTTTGCTGAGTGTTCTACCGATGACCTGCAGCCTGGAGTTACGGTGCAGAAGGTTCCAAAGCTGAACAGTTGCCAACAGAACCAGGAAGCCCATGAGGTGAACGATGGCTGAGTTTACTTTCATTGCCTCATAGAAGCTGATGAACCTGTGCCAAGGAAGGCTGACAGTTAACAGCTCAAGTGGGTGCCATCCCTTTCTCTAGTGCTTCCCCTGTTTGGGTGCAGCAGCTCTGTGAGTCCTATTAGGTCAAATACTTGTTGACTCAAGAACTCTCCAGTGTGGCCTCCAGTACTTGTGGACGTGAGAGTATTGGCCAAAGGCCATGTATTTGCTTGGGAGATCTGAAGAAACCCCGAAATACAACCCCGAGCCGATTCATCCTGCCAGTCAACACCTCCTCCACTGCTCTGGTTTGAGTTACATCCCTCCTCCTCTCAAAAGGAGAGGAGTTAGCCTAATGAGATGTGTCATTATGCTAGTCTGGTTTCTGTAGCACTCTAATCCTGTATTCTCTGGGGGTAATTGATCTAATAGGTTTAAAAATGCTGAAAGTACAAAGATGATTGGTAAGAAAGCCTGGGTGGCTTAGTCAGTTAAGCGTCTGCCTGCCTGCAGGTCATGATCCCAGGGTCCTGGGATGGAGTTCCACATCAGGCTCCTTGCTCAACAGGGAGCCTGCTTCTCCTGCCTGCCACTCCCCCGCTCGTGCTTGCTCTGACAAAATCTTAAAAAAAAAAAAAAAAAAAAAAGATGATTGGTAAACTGGAAGTGAGGAGTGTTATGTGAGAAACATAATTTTGTGTTGCAGCAACTAGGTTACTTGGAAAGACTCTGACAGAGCAAGTTGGCAGTTGATCACAAATGTTCGTGTCTAAGACCTAGGCAGCGCCATACAGCAAGACGGGCCTCAACCGTCAACACCATTTAAACTGCACAGACACTCTGTCCCTGCATAAATGGCCCTCTAAGGATGAACTGGATAATTTCTGATTACACAGACCAGCAGCCAGACTACTGGCCACTGAAAAAGTACCACATAGCAATATTTGGTTTGGGAGATAGATGCTCTTCCCATGGGAAAGACCATAGAAGGTGTCCAAAGGGGCACGAGAATGTCTCTTAAGTATGGATAAGCAAATGGATGGACATCCCTACCCAGAAAGCAACCCCCTTTAGTTTTAAAAAATGCAGTGGGTTGTTTTATTTAAAGGGTGATCACCTGTCATGCCTCAGGCTTTATTTTTTGGTCAGGGTGCAAAATATGACTAATTCCATGTCCTTGCTATATGGAATTTAAATGCATTACCTTTGACAAGCATATACCTAAGTATTATGAGGACAGAAGAGCTTCTCAGTGTGATTAGCAGTATAAATTACTTGTTGTTTTCTCAGCTGTGGACATTGGTCTGAGTTCTATATTTATCTCCAGTATTAAATATGGGTCCGATAGAGCAGTGGAAGAGGAAAGGGAATCTAAACAATACTTGTGTGTAATCAGTAAACTAGACATTGAACAGGAACAGCCTGTGCTTCCCAGGCTCTGTCTTACCTGTCCCGGTCACAGCGGTATTGTGCCATGTTTTTCTTATGCAGAGACGTAAGCTTCATGTCAAGACCCAGGAGGACAAAGCTAATGAAGATTATGCTCATGTCCAGAATGTTTCTCTTCCTTGTGAAGAACCTCCACCTCTGCTGTTTCAGCCGATGACCCTAAACAGAGACACCGCAGTCACTCCTGCTTTGCCCGGTCTTTCCCTAATGAAGTATTCTAACACTGGCAGAACACTAAGCTGGGCACTTGTTAAATCTAACTTGGACACAATGGGTTATGGTCTTGGTGCTGCTCCGCAGTCACTCAGACCTGCTGCTTACAGGAAAGCTGGCTTTCTCTAATAAACTTGTATTGGATACAATCATTATTTCATTCCTGTTGCTTAAATTTAAAACGGTCTTCAAATTAGTTATCAAACCTGAAAATAAGATATGTCTTAAGATAGGTTCTGTTTTGGTGACATTAGCTGTCCTTTAGAGTACTTGTTCATCAGATTTGCAGTTTTTGCTGTTAGCTTATATAGGGATAATGCAACTGTACAAAAAATAATGTTCTTTTTACAGACTTAATTCCTTAACTCTTAAAAACTCAAAGAGCTACTTCATGGAAAGCCAGTCAGCCTTTAGCTGAATTCAGGCTCTGGAAGGGACCAAAGTCATAGCCATAATTCTTGCAATAACTCATTGTGGAGCTCCCCTGATAACACTAGAAACCTTGAGAATTTCTCACATCTAACACTTTCAATTCACCTGTACGAAGGCATAGTAACAGACCAGTAGGTAATACATGACTTGTGAGATGACAGACCAGGCAAAGTCCTTCTTCGATGCCTGAAGGGAATTTAAAGTGTCCAGCCTCAGTGAGGGGAAGAACGCACCTAAGAACAACCAAGAATACCTCGAGTCAAGATTCTTCAAGACGTATGCCCTCTTCCTTTCAAACTCTGTCTTTGAAATCAGTGCAACTATTCCTGGATTATCTTTGTTTTTTTAATTTTAGATTTTTTTAAAAGATTTTATTTATTTGACAGAGAAACACAGCCAGAGAGGGAACACAAGCAGGGGGAGTGAGAGAAGGAGAAGCAGGCTTCCCGCTGAGCAGGGAGCCTGATGTGGGACTCGATCCCAGGTCTCTGGGATCATGACAGGAGCCGAAGGCAGCCGCTTAACCAACTGAGCCACCGAGGCGCCCCTAATTTTAGATTTTATTTGAGAGAGGAAGCATGTGTGGGAGAAGGAGCAGAGGGACAGACAGATAATCCCAAACAGACTCTGCTGAGCCTGCAACCTGACGCGGGGCACAATCTACAACCTTGAGGTCATGACCTGAGCCCAGACCAAGAGTCCAGGTGTCCCTGCTGGATTATCTATTTCAAATGTTCCTGAATTGGCATTTCCTCCAGAGCTGTCATGGATAGTAACTCAGATCACCCAGGCATAACTATTGGAGAAATGCACTGTTTGCACTCCTCAGGGAAGGATATACTCGTGATACCACCTCAAGGGAACAGTCTGACTTCACAGCTATTCACAGGTGTTGCCCTTGTCAAGTGAGAACAGGTGCTAAGATGCCCTGACTCTTTGTACTCTTGCCATATAATGTAGAGAACTGATGACTACAATGTAAAGTGTGGGGAGAAGGGAATTTTTTTTTTAAACTTTATTTATTTGACAGAGAGAAACACAGCCAGAGAGGGAACACAAGCAGGGGGAGTGAGAGAGGGAGAAGCAGGCTTCCTGCTGAGCAGGGAGCCCGATGTGAGGCTCGATCCCAGGACTCCGGGATCATGACCTGAGCCGAAGGCAGTCGCCTAACCAACTGAGCCACCCAGGTGCCCCGGGAGAAGGGAATTTAAAGCTATTTAAAATATATTTTCAGGGGTGCCTGGGTGGCTCAATTGTTAAGCGTCTGCCTTCAGCTCAGGTCATGATCCCGGAGTCCTGGGATCGAGCCCCATATCTGGCTCCCTGCTTGGAGGGAAGCCTGCTTCTCCCTCTCTCACTCCCCCTGCTTGTGTTCCCTCTCTGGCTGTGTTTCTCTCTGTCAAATAAAATCTTTAAAAAAATATATATTATTTTCAGAAATTAGTATGATGAAAGTGCTTTCAGCCATTTCAAATTTATTTACTTTCTGAAAGTAACTGAATTTACGTAAAGCCCTAATATCTGATGAATACTACTAATGTCCTGGGAATACTCACACATTTATAGGAGGATAGACTAAAAAGCCTCAGATTCTACCTAGAAGAACAGTTAAGATTGTTGTTTATAAAATCATGAAAGGTCTTGCGAATATAAACTTTCATAAAGCCCCAAAATATTAGAATTAAGATGCGCCCCTTGTAGTAGAAAGTATGTTTAAGAATAAAAGGAATTCCTACTCCCCATTGTTATCTCTTAAGACTGGGACTTGCCCATGTCTGCTTCAGCCCTATTTGTTGTTTTTCTTTTTGGTAGTTACTAACAATAAAAAACCCTATGGAGACCCAGAGGAAGCCTTCCTACTTCATTTAGAGAGAAGTGTAGAAGTCTAGGCATAAAACTGATCAGAAGTAACACCTGGTAGTAAATGGAAGGATACTAGTGGGCAAATTCTGGGGGAAGAGAGAAAGAGGAAGTTTTATTAGGATGGACCTCTTGTTAAAGGTAGGGGAAATGAATATACAAGCTTCCCTCTAATCTGATAAAAATGCCACTATGATGAAAGTGACAGGGTAACAAAACAACCCAAAGAAAAAGGAGTGTAGATGACAGCAATAAACTACTGGAAGCTGGAAAACAGAAGAATGACATGGACAGCAGATTCAAGAAAGCAAAAGGCAAAGTCGGCTGTGGAGAAAACCCAGAAGCAAGCCCAACAGGCAGAAAAATTGCCGGCATTAGAGACTTCTGAAGGTAAGGTCAGATGAAACTGGAAATAGAATTCATTACAAATCTGAACATAAGCAGTTAGATCCCAGACTGCCTCCCTCACCATTCATAAATAGGTAGTTGCTACACATCCTGCCTTCCACCACAGTAAAATGAAAGGGTTTATTTCCTATTGTTGAACTAGAGAGACTCTCAAATCAGAGGCACCAGGTCTATTTGCAAGTAGTGGTCTACTGGGAAAGAATTAAGAGAAAGTATTTTATTTTTATATTGAAAGAGAAGAGAGAAGAGAGAAGACAGAGTGCGTTCATGAACTGGGGAAGGCCCGAGGGAGAGAATCCTAAGCAGGCTCCAAGCCCAGTGCAGATGCCAACTTGGGGCTCTATCTTAGACCCTGAGATCATGACCTGAGTTGAAATCAAGAGTCAGACAACCAACAGAGCCACGCAGGCGCCTCTAAGAGAAAGTTTTTTATACTGCGGGTCATTCTATGTGAAAACTGCCCGAAAGACGTTAATAACAGTTGACAGGCTCTTTCCACGAACAGAGCTTCTAACTAGCATTTATTTGCTTTTTACTGTTTTTGTCTTCAATATGATAAAACAGCCACATATTGAACCTCAACACTGGAAACTGGAGCCCAAAACAAAACAAAAAAAAGCTCAGAGGCATTAGACAAAGTGAAAGAGCAGAAAAAAAAAAACAAAGCCTCTAACATTCTGAGAGAGTTAAGAGAGAGGACTGTGTCCGTAAAAGAACAGGATACTATGAAAAAAAGTATTGAGGACACACACAATTCTTGAAAATTAAATTATCAAGATGAATACTTCAACTTCCAAACCACTTGTTAAATTTATCTCCCAGAAACTAGAAGATGGAAAAGCAAAAACAAAACAAACAAACAAAAATTAAAGGATCAGTCCAAGCATCGCAATGTCAAAATGCCAGGAATACCAGAAAAAGAGAACAGAGAAAACAGAGAAGAAATTAATAGAAATCTTGTGAGAAAATTTCTCAGAATCTAAGGACACATTTCCAGGTTAAAGAACTCACCATGAAGAGAGAGAAAATTCTAAAAACTTTTGGGAGTTGGGGGCATCATCATACTTAAAATTTATCTGACAGAGAGAACACAAGCAAGCAGAATGGCAGGTAGAGAGAGAAGGAGAAGCAGGCTCCCCAGTGAGCAGGGAGCCCGATGTGGGGCTCAATCCCAGGACCCCAAGATCATGATGTGAGCCAAAGGCGGATGCTTAACCCACTGAGTCACCCAGGTGTCCCCATCATCGTACTTCTTAACAACATGAGAAGCTAGAAGGCAATGGAGCTATACTTTTCAAAATTCTGTAAAAATTACTGTATCCAGAATAATTAGCAATCAAGTGTGATGGCAGAATAAGAACATTTTTGGACCTGGAAGGCTTCAAAAAATTTACTTCTTCTGCACCCTTGCAGTAATTTCCTGGAGGATATGCTCCAGCAAAATGAGAAAGTAAACCCAGAGAGAAAAACATGGGATCCAGGAGAAAAAAGATCCAACAGAGAGGAGAGGTCAAGATAATCCCAGAATGATACTGTAGGGAGCATCCAGGATGAGGGAGACCCAGAGAATAATCAATCTGAACTGTACCGAAAGGATGGAGCGCCCCAGAGAGGCCTTTCTATAAACTTTTAAATGATAAAATAATGGGATGCTTGATACTCTTTGAACAGAATGAGATTTTTACTTCTAGGAGGAGTTTGGAGATGAATCAATGATAGATTCATGCAAAACCAGGCAAAGAAAAAAAAAGAGGTAATTATAAATTCTAAGGAAAATATTGTAGAAGAAAAGAAATTATAATACATTACATGGCTCATCTTTGAGAAATAATTTAGATAATCACAATAATGGAAATAATATTAAACTAACCATAAATTATTACTATATTCAGAAAAACAAGGGAAAAGTGTGTGTGCGTGCACGCGTGTGTGTGTGTGTGTTATGTGTGAATATAAGAAAGTTAAATGCTCATCACCATAGGAAGAAATAGTATCTAAAACTGAAAATTCATGAAACAAATAATAAGCATGTTAACTGTTAAATTTCAAAGACCAGGGGCGCCTGGGTGGCTCCGTCGGTTAAGCATCTGCCTTCGGCTCAGGTCATGATCCCAGGGTCCACAGATTGAGCCCTGTGTCCGGCTCCCTACTCAGCGAGAAGCCTCCTTCTCCCTCTTCCACTACCCTTGCCTGTGTTCCCTCTCTCACTGCCTCCCTCTCTGCCAAATAAATAAATGAAATCTTAAAAAAAAAAAACAAAAACAAATCAGGGGCGCCTGGGTGGCTCAGTTGGTTAAGCGACTGCCTTTGGCTCAGGTCATGATCCCGGAGACCTGGGATGGAGTCCCACATCGGGCTCCCTGCTTGGCAGGAGGCCTGCTTCTCCCTCTCTCACTCCCCCTGCTTGTGTTCCCTCTCTGGCTGTGTTTCTCTCTGTCAAATAAATAAAATCTTTAAAAAAAAAAACAAACAAAGAACCAGTTAAAAAAGCTGGAGGTAGCTGTCCCTGGGGAAGGGAAGTGAGGTGGGGAGGAGGGGAGGACTGCTAGCTTTTGCCTTGAACTCCTTGACTATTAAAATTATGTATAATAACTTTCATTACAATACTGTATTTTAATGGTATTAAGTAAAGAAACTGAGCCTTCTCCTGAGATACCAGGTCAGAGAGAGAGGACAGAAGAGACCTTCGTACCAGCACTGTTGGACTCCAAAATCAGGATCACTACACAGAGCAGGTTCACGTTAGCATTGAAGACCACAAATTCCACAAAGAGGCTTCTGGTGCAATGATCAAGCCAGTGGCTCTGCTCAAGATGCTGCAGAACTCTGGGAACAGAGAAGGACAGGCTCAGCTACTTTTTCGATTCAACCCTGCAAAGAAGAAAAATGGCCTGGCATTTCCAATATCACGTACCAGTTGCAAGCTACATTTCAAGTATCATCTGCCTATGAAGTATTATTACTAATCCCCACACTTTCACTAGTGTTAATTCACAAAAATATAAATTGAGAAGACTATAAAGAGGAGAGTTTTCGTAATAGCATTCACATGAAGGTTAAATGCTCAAGGTAACGCATTTGGCATTTAACATCTAGGCCAGAATTGTTGGGTACCTCTATTACTCTACTACTTCTACTTCTATATGTTAAACGCTTCTCTTTATTTCTTAAGATTTTACTTATGTGATTGAGAGTGTGAGAAAGCACAAGCACAGGGAGCTGCACAGGGAGAGGGAGAAGCAGACGCCCCGTGTTTTTGAGATTCTTGCTACAAATTTAAATGAAGAGAGATAATTTAAGCCTTTTCTATATATGATAAAAATTCTTATCATATATACCTATAAAAACTCTCTGAAGTCTCTGGAAATTTGACTGAATTTTTGCATTGATTATGGTTCATGAAAGGCAATGCTTCCTCTTAAATTTGGAGATAACAGTTTGCCCAGACTAGAGATACCGCAATTGAAATTGACAGGGGTTTTTCCAGATGAGGGGAAAAAAAAAAAAGTCTTGGCAAACTGCGAAACCAAAACATCCCCGTAGTTTGAGGTTGAAGAAGTAATTTTTTAACTAAAAGGTACATTTCCTTAAAAGTCTACGAAGCGGCTACAAGTGTCACAGACAACCGGGTAGTATTCTAGTAGCTGTAACTGTCCTAGGAAGGGACACGTCCTGGTTCGCCTGTTCAGGGCTCAGGCTTGCTCACCTCATGGCAGTATGGGGGCTTCTTCCAAGTCTCACAGCATACCCTCCTCCTGAGTAAGTGGCAAATTCCCCTTGGATAGGATAGCCACCCAGTATCTCTTGATTCTGATAATGCCAAATGCTGTCTGATTTTGTGATGTTTGTATCAGGGGGGCCCCAGTTTATTCCATAGTTCTCTGTATCCTCCTGATCTTGGGGAGATGGCTTTGCTTTTTCTTGGGGAGACACTCCAGTTGGAAGGAATATGGCACTGGGTATGCGAATCTGACGAAGCAGAACATTGCCCAAAAGAAAGGAGTTCCCATCTGCAATAAACCCTGATGAAAAAAGTACAGGAGACCATTTTTATAACTCTTTTACTAAGTCATTAACAGAAAACGCACATTTTCATCACTATTTTAAAAAAAACACTTTTGGAATTTCTAGCAAATGCAACCAGGTAAGAAAAAGAAATGAGAGGCATAAAAATAAGGAAGTGAAAAGGTCCTAATTTGTAAAGGATACACAGATGATCTAGATAAATCAGGAGACTCAACTGAAAGGCATCAGCAAGATGGTGAAATAGGAGGTGCCCTGTTTGTATCTCCTCTCAGCAACAACAATCCCACCTTTGTGGGAGCCTTGGGATCCAAAGGTGGGGAGTTGTGAAACCCCAGAGGTGTCCAAGACTGACAGAGGCCATTCTGAGAAGGCAGGCCCACGCCCAGATGTTTGACTCACCAACTGTGGTCCTGACGACAGACCCAGAAATAGTTCTGTCCCTCTATGGACTTAGCACCTTTTGGTCTTGGTCCTGCCACGAGCACCACATACCAAGGAACCCAGGAGTCACTTCCGTCTGTGTCTCAGATAACAGGCCTGTAGACCTTAGTTCTGAGTGCCAGTTCCTCTCAGCATAGTCCAAAAGTCCCTGGAAGCAAGCTCAATAAACTCAGTCTGTGGACAGACTGCAATGGCCCTTAACTGGACTCTGGTCCCTCTTGGCTGCAGTCCATGAGCAGTCCTGCTAGTCCAGAGACCTGCTGGGAGACACCCCTGTCAGTGCTCCTGGAGACAAGCCTACCAACCTTGTCTGACTTCAGATCCTGAAACTTCTAACTTGGTTCCAGGCCATCCGAGCCATGGTCAGGGAGCAGTCCTGGTGTGGGATACACTCAGCCCTCCCTCCAGAAGCAGGTCTGTAGACACTGGTTCTGACTGTGGATCCTGAACAGCCTGGGGACTCAGTTCCAGTCCCTCTCAGCCACAGTCCAGGGCCCATCCCGCCTGCTCAGGGACCCACCCAGTGACCCAGGAGGGGCCCTCCCAAGGATCTGGTGGGAGCCACACTCATCCTGGCATCTGGTAATAATTCTGCTCTACTCCAACCCTTGTCCCAATGCCAGCCCCACTGAACAAGGTTCTGCAGTCAGTCCTGTCCATCCAGAGGCCAGACCAGATGCACACCCATCTGAGCCCCTGGTAATAGGCCTACTAATTGTGGACACCACTGTGGATGTAATAATAGTCACATGACCTGACTCCATCCCAGATCAACTTAGATTCTGGAGGTAATCTCATTGGACTGGGGAAATGACAGGAGATCTTTACTTGCCAAAACCAGTCTGTAAAGACTGGAAAACGTGTTTGCTCCTGCAAATTCATGAACACCAATGCAAGACTATATGGATCACAAAGAATCAGGATCAAACAGGACACCATCAAAGGAAACGCCTCAAGCTCCACCACATGACCCCAAAGATCTGGAGATCTGGGAACTGCCACAGAATTCAGAATAATCTTTTTTTTTTTTTTTTTTTAAGATTTTATTTATTTGACAGAGAGAAACACAGCCAGAGAGGGAACACAAGCAGGGGGAGTGAGAGAGGGAGAAGCAGGCTTCCCGCCGAGCAGGGAGCCCGATGTGGGACTCGATCCAGGGTCTCCGGAATCATGACCTGAGCCGAAGGCAGTCGCTTAACCAACTGAGCCACCCAGGCGCCCCCAGAATAATCTTCTTAAAGAAACTCAGTGAAAAGCACGAGAACATAAATAAATGAAAAATAAGGGAACAAAACAGGAACAGAAAGGTAATTTTAATAAATGGAAACCACAGAAAAGAACTAAATAGAAATTCTGGAGGTGAATAATTCCAGGATAGAACTGAAAAATTCAATACAATGCTCCAACAGTACACTTGATCACGCAAAAGAAATAATCAGTGGACGTGAGGAAAGGTCATTTGAAATTAGCTAGTTCAAGGAACAAAAAGAAAAATGAATGGCAAAGAGTGAAGAGAGCCTATGTGACTTCTGGACACTGTCAAACAACAAATATACGTCTCATGGGAGTCTCGGAGGAGGAGAGAGAAAGAGGCAGAAAACTTATTTAAAGAAACAATAGTTGAAAACTTCCCAAATTTTCGTAAAGATATAAACATCTAGGTACATGAAGCTCAAAGGACCCCAAGTCAGATCAGCCCAAAGAAGGTTATACTGAGATACATTATTGTTTATCAAACTCTTAAAAGCCAAGGACAGAGAATTCTGAAAATAAGAAGAAAAAAATAACTTTACACACACACACACAAACACACACACAGAAACCTCCAGAAGCAATCCTGCAGGCCAGGGGGAGTAGAATGATATATTCCAAGTATTGAAAGAAAAAAAAACTTGCCAACCCAAACCACTATACCCAACAAAATGTCCTTCAGAAGCGAGGGAGAGCTGAAAACATTCCCAGACAAGGAAAAGATTGGGCATTTATCAGCACCAGCTCTGTCTTACAAGAGATGCTAGAGGGAATTCTTCTAGCTGAAAGGAAAGGAGACTATGTGACAACATGAAAGTATAAAACTCACTGGTAAAGGTAAACATATAGTCTAATTCAGAATTTGGTAATACTGCAATGGTGTGTAAATCAATGTAAAAGTCAAAGACAATAGCGTTAAAAATAACCACCACTACAATAATATGTTAATGGATGACAGCATAGAAAGAAAGGCAGTGTGACATCAATTACATAAAGCACAGAGAAAGGAGAAGTAAAAGTATAGAGGTTTTTTTTTAATGTACAGGCAGCACAACCTTATTTATTTTTATTTTTTTAAAGTAGTCTCTACGCCCAATGCGGGGCCTGAGATCAAGAGTTGCCTGCTCTACTGACTGAGCCAATCAGGCACCTCTAAAGTGTAGAGTTTTTATGTGAGTAAAAGTAAGTTGTTTCGGCACAAAACAGACTGTTATATTTTATGTAAGCCTTATGATAACACTAAAGCAAAATCTATAATAAATGCAAAATGAAAAGGGAAGGGAATTAAAGCTTACTACTACAAAAAAATAAATCACAAAGATAACAAGAGAATAAAAGAGGAATAAGGAAATGCAAAACAATCAGAAAACAATAAAGTGCCAATAGTAAGTTCTTATCAATAATTAAATGTCAAAAGATTAAATTCTTCAATCAAAACACAGTGTGACTGAATGGTAAAAATACAAGATCCTGGGTACCTGGGTGGCTCAGTGGGTTAAGCCTCTGCCTTTGGGTCAGGTCATGATCTCAGGGTCCAGGGATCAAGTCCCACATTGGGCTCTTTGCTCAGCAGGGAGCCTGCTTCCTCCTCTCTCTCTACCTGCTTCTCTGCCTACTTGTGATCTCTCTCTGTCAAATAAATAAATAAAATCTTAAAAAAAAAAAAACAAGATCCAATAATATACCGGCTATAAGAAACTCACTTTAGTTTTAGGTACACACACAGGCTGCAACTGAAGGCACGGAAAAAAATACTCCATGCACAAGGCAACCAAGAGAGAGCAGAAGTAGCTATAACTTATGACAGAGAAGACAGAATTTCAGTTAAACTCAGTCACATCAGACAACGAAGGTCACCTGTGATAAAGTGATACAGGGCTCCCTTCATGAAGAGGACAAAACAATTGTAAATATATATGCACTCAACAGTGGAACACCAAAATAAATATGTAAAGTAAATGTGACCTGATCAAAGAAATGGATAACAATGTGATAACAGTAGGGAACTGCAACACCCTACTTTCAACCACAGATAGACTGTCTGGACAGAAAATAAGGGAATGGCAGACCCATTAGCACTATGGGCTAGATGGACCTAAAGATATAAGCAGAACATTCCATTCAACCAGAATACACATTCTTCTCAAGTGCACACAGAACATTCTCCAGGATAAATCCTATGCTGGGCCACAGAGCAAGTCTTCACAAATTTAAGGAGACTGATATATATCAGTATATAAAAAGTATTTTTTCTGACCACAATGCTATGAAATTAGAAATCAGTAACAGGATGCAAATCTGAAAATTTACAAACCCAAGGAAATTCAACACAGCTCTGAACAACAAATGGGTCAAATTAGGAAATTAAAAAGTACCTCGAGACAAACAAAAATGGAAGTAAAACGTCAGACCAAACTTATGGGATGCAGCAAAAGCAGTTCCAAAAAGGGCATGTTAGAACTATAAACATCTATTTTATGAGAAAAGAAAGATCTCAAACAAATTAACTTTGGGCTTCAAGGAACTAGTAAAAGAAGAACTAAGTGCAAAGTAAGCAGAAGGAAGGAAATAATAAAGATTAGAGCAGAAATAAATGAAATAAAGACTAGTTAAATAGAAAATACAAAAATAAAAATTTTCTGAAAGATAAGCAAAACTGATACACATTTAGACTAAATCAAGAAAAAGAGGATTCAAATAAAATTATTAATTAAAGAGTAGACAATAACGCTTGATCACAAGAAAAAGGATTATAAGAGGCTGTGAACAACTGTACACCAACAAACAGGACAACTTAGAAGAAATGGATAAATTCCTAGAAACACACAGCTTATTAAGCCTAAATAATAACAAAATAGAAAATCTGAACAGACTAATAACAAGTAAGGAGACTGTAATCAAAAACTTCTCAACAAAGACAAGACCAGGACCAGATGGCTTCATGGTTGAATTCTACCAAACATTTAAAGAAAAATTAACATCAATCCTCAAAGTCTTCCAAAATATTAGAAAGGAAGAAACTGTTCAAAATTCATTTTATGAGGCCATTACCCTCATACCACAGTCTACACGAAAAGAAAATCACAGACCAGTATCCCTGATGAACACAAATGCAAAAATCCTCAACAAAATGCTAACACATTAAGTTCAAAAGTATGCTTAAAAAGATCATACATTACAACCAAGTGGGATTTATCCCTTGGGTTGCCAGGATGACTCAACATACAAAATTCAGTAGACATGATATACCACATTAGCAGAATGAAGGATTAAATCATATGATGATTTCAAAAGATGCACAAAGGGGTGCCTAGGTGGCTAAGTTATTAGGTATCTGCCTTCAGCTCAGATCGTGGTCCCTGAGTCCTGGGATCAAGTCTCGTATCAAGCTCCCTGTTCAGTGGGAAGCCTGCTTTGCCCTCTCCCACTCCCCCTGCTTGTGTTCCTTCTCTTGTTGTGTTTCTGTCAAATAAATAAATAAATAAATAATTTTTAAATAAAAAAAGAAAAAAAACCCAAAAGATGCACAAAGAATGTCTAACAATATTCAATACCCTCTCATGATAAAAACTGTCAACAAATTAGGCACAGAAGGATTGTTCCTTAACATAATAAAGACCGTCTACGTCAAGCTACCATCATCATTGTGAGAAGCTTAAAATCTTTTCCTGTAAGCTCAGGAATAAGACAAGGATACCTACTCCTATCACTTCTATTGGACATGCTATTGGAAATTCTAGCCAAAGAAATTAGGTAAGAAAAAGAAGTAAAAGGAATCCAAATCAGAAAGGACAAACTAAATTGTCTGTTTACAGATAACATGATCTTATATACAGAAAACCCTGTAGGGGCGCCTGGGTGGCTCAGTTGGTTAAGCGACTTCCTTCGGCTCAGGTCATGATCCCGGAGACCCGGGATCGGGCCTCACATCCGGCTCCCTGCTCGGCGGGAAGCCTGCTTCTCCCTCTCTCACTCCCTCTGCTTGTGTTCCCTCTCTCGCTATGTTTCTGTCAAATAAATAAATAAAATCTTAAAAAAAAAAAAAAAAGAAGAAAACCCTGTAGACTTCACCAAAACAAAAACGGAGACAAACTTGTGAGAACCAATAAGTGAATTTGCTAACGTTGCAGGATAGAAAATCAGTACACAAAAATCAGTTGCATTTTGTTACACTGACAATGAACTACCTGAAAAAGAAAGAAAACAATCTCATTTACAAAAGCATCAAAAAGAATAAAATACTTAGGAGTAGATTCAACTGAGAGTGAAAGATGTGTACAGTGAAAACTGCACGGCGCCGATGAAAGAAATAAAGACACAAATAACTAGAAAAATATCCCATGTTTATGGGTTGAAAGAATATTGTGAAAATATCCATATCACCCAAAGTGATCTACAAATTCAGTGCAATCCCCATCAAAATTCAATGGCATTTTTTTCACAGAAATAAAAGAACAATCCTAAAATTTGTATGAACCCCACCCAATACACCAAATAGTCAAAGTAATCTTGAAGAAGAAAAAGCTGGAGGCATCACACTTCCTAAAGTCAAATTATACTATGAAAGCTATAATAATCAAAACTGTGTGGTATTGGCATAAAAACAACACACGAGACAGAGCCCAGAATTAACCCACGCATTTATGGCCATCTAGTCTATGAAAAGGGTGCCAAGTATATACAATAGGGAAAGACAGTCTCTTCAGCAAATGGTGCTAGAAAAACTGGATACATGTATGCAAAATAACGAAACTGGCCCTTTTCTTATGTCACATACAACAATCAACTCCAGGTGGATTACCAACTATAAGACCTGAAACTGTAAAACTCTTAAAAGAAAACTCTTAAAAGAAAAGGGGCCAACCCCTTGACATTGGTCTTGGTAGTTCATTGGCTAAAACATCAAAAAAAAAAAAAAAAAAAAGAACGAACGAAAGAAAGAAACAAGTGAGATTACAACAAATTAACAACTTTCTGCACAGTGAAGGAAACCAACAAATTAAAAAGTCAAACTATTAAATGGGAGAAAGTATTTGCAAATGATGCATCTAGTAAGGGATCAAAACACCTAAGGAACTTACACAACCGAATACCACAAAAATGGGCAAAAGACCTGAACACATTTTTTTAAAGAAGAAAAATGGCCAACATGCATTTAAAAATCACTAACCATCAGGGAAATGTAAATCAAAACCACAACGAGATACCACCTCACGCCCTTCCCTGAAAGCAGACACTTACCCAGCTGAGGCACTGAGGCGCCCCTCGGCAATCCATACTGAGAGCACACACACACCACGCCCTGCTCTGGGTGCCAGGAGCATGGTGGATGAAAAAGCGCCCTTGTCCAGGAGGGAGAGAGACAGGCAATACCCAAACATTAGCCAGGGCATGATCACACTATGAACAAAAAGTAGGTAGGATGAGGGATAGAGAGTGGTGGGGAGGGAACACACTATTTATTGATAAGGAAGGATTAGAGAAAGTTTCCCTGAGGAGTGGCTTGCGAGAGAGACCACAAGGCAGGTATATCTCAGGGCCATCGGCAGGATCAAGGCCCCTGAGGTGAGAATGTGCTTGGTGTGTGGGAGGGCACCAAAGCCTGTGCAGATGAAGGGAGGTGGAGGAGGGTCAGGGGTAGGAGTGAAGGTACCGGCTGCAGCTAGAGGCTGCACTGGGCAGTCCCCGTAAGCTGTGGAAGGCGTCTGTGATTTTTTTTTTTTTTAAGATTTTATTTACTCATTTGACAGAGAGAAACACAGCCAGAGAGGGAACACAAGCAGGGGGAGTGAGGGAGGGAGAAGCAGGCCTCCTGCCGAGCAAGGAGCCCGATGTGGGGCTCGATCCCGGGTCTCCAGGATCATGACCTGAGCCGAAGGCAGTCGCCCAACCAACCGAGCCACCCAGGCGCCCCCAGGGGTCTGTGATTTTAAGTATGATAAGAATCTACTGGGCGGTTCTGAATGGGGTAAGAATACAGATTCATGTTCAAAACAATAGTACGGGAAGGACGGAATGAAGAAGGGCAAGAACAGAGGGGAGGTTAGCCAAATGAGAGGTGGAAAATAGAGGTACCTTCCTCTAGTTATGACTTGCAGTTTTCTCAGGAGGGCACTTACAAAGCCTTTCATCTATTCCAGAGCTCTGCGTATTGTTTGAAAACGCCAGTTTGCACTGGGCTGTTGGGGATGTGGGACGACTCGGGTATTGCTCATGGGAGTGCTAACTGGTACAGGAAGGAGACTGGCGCCATCTGTTATAAAGATTTTTTAAAAATTTATTTATTTGAGAGAGAGATCGCAAGTAGACAGAGAGGCAGGCAGAGAGAGAGGAGAAAGCAGGCTCCCTGCTGAGCAGAGAGCCGGACACAGGCCTCGATTCCAGGACCCTGAGATCATGACCTGAGCCGAAGGCAGAGGCTTTAACCCACTGAGCCAGCCAGGTGCCCAACATCTTTTAAAATGAAAATGTACATACACATTAGCACACTCAAGGTATTCGGTGAGCAGATATATTTGCATGCTTTCTCTAAAATAAATAAATAGGGGCACCTGGGTGGCTTAGTCGTTAAGTGTCTGCCTTTGGCTCAGGTCATGATCCCGGAGTCCCGGGATCAAGCCCCACATCCGGCTCCCTGCTTAGTAGAGAGCCTGCTTCTCCCTCTCCTTCTGCCTCTCCCCTCTGCTTATGCTCTTGCTCTCTCTCAAATTTTGTTTTTTAAAGATTTTATTTATTTATTTGACAGAGAGAAACACAGCCAGAGAGAGAACACAAGCAGGGGGAGTGAGAGAGGGAGAAGCAGGCTTCCCGCCGAGCAGGGAGCCCAGTGCCGGGCTCGATCCCGGGACCCTGGGATCAAGTCCTGAGCCAAAGGCAGTCACCCAACCAGCTAAGCCACCAGGCGCCCGAATTTATTATTTTTGACAGAAATGCTGAAGGGATTATTAAAAAAATAATAAATAATAAAAAAAATAAAAAAGTTTTTAAAAAAACTTACCAGTGTATACTATGGATCAGACATTGTTCTAAGATCTACTGAATTTTTAATCAATTTTCTAGGGCAGGTCCTAAGATTATCTATCCTCATGCTACAGAAAGGGAAACTGAGGCACAAGTTGTAATTTACCCAAGAACACACTGCTAACAGGTAGAGGACCAGGATCTGAACCTGGTCAGCCAGACTTCCGAGTCTGTGCCACCATATCGCAGAGCCAAAGAGACCGAAGGAGGACCACACCTATCCTGATGGCCCTAACCTCAGCCACCCAAAGCTCAGTTCACTTTTCATGTGGTCAGCACTTTATTCAGCACAAATTTACAGACCACAACTATAATGTGTGCTCAACCTAGAACCAGCACCATGCAGACGTGAACTAGAAAGGAATTAACATGCGGGGCACCTGAGGAGCTCAGCCCGACTCTTGATTTCGGTTCACGTCATGATCGCGGGGTCGTGAGATTGAGCACCTCAGCTGAGCCCTGCACTGGGCTTGGTGTGTAGTGTGTGGGAGATTTACTCTCTCCTTCCCCCTCTTCCCTCCTCCCACTGGTACTCACACTCTATAAATAAATAAATAGCTCAAGAAAAAAAAAAGAATCAACATGTAATGCACAGGAGTTGCAATTTGTGTAAAAAATTCTCCTAAATGCACCAAAAACACCTTTATTGAGATGAGTTTGTCTTTTAGGTTTCTTTCCCCAGGAACCTAAGAGATGCTCTAAATCCCAAAAGGAAGCCACCGATCCTGAGATAAATGAACTCAACAACTGCCCGAACACAGCTTACTTAAGATCTAAAGTTATGATGAACTGTTGGTAAGTGGAAGAAAATACTGACCAAGAAGCATTTAAGGAGCTAGTGCTCAGGCCTGGGTCCGTACCTCTGTAATCCCCATAAAGGTTAGGAAGGAGGGTGTTATTGGCCCACGGGTAGAAATGCTTCAGAAGTCTGATCTCTTTGAAACGGTGGGAAAAACTCTTCTGGATAGCTTGACGGAGGTAAAACCTATTTGAGTTCTGTGCTGAGTAGACTGTAGTCATCAACAAGACAAGGAAGAGGATTTGTACTAGGATAGAAGAGAGAAAGAAAAATCAGTTGAGTGGTTAGCTTAGAAATTCTCTACACCTTCTCCTTCGTGGTTCCTAAGACTTGGCAATTCCACATGGTTCAACCCAACAGCTGGAAACATATGAGCCCCCCTATTGCCCCAGAGCGGTACCTACAAACACGGATATATTCCTCCCCAGAATTATTCTGCCATCAATCAGAAATTTTACTTGAAATAAGGTACACAAAATCCCAAGTGAAAATTGCTGTATTTTAGTTCTTATAACTAAATGCAAGCTCCCCCAACCTTTCTGCATCTCTCTCTCTTGACTGTGTTCACAAGAAAGAGAAGGCCAATAAACACAGAACTGGCCTTCTTTGGTCTAGGGAATCCCATCACCCGAACACTGTACGTGGTGACACGGTTCCCTGACACTGAGAGGACTGCCATTTATGAAAGCACATTCACTTTTCCTCCAGCCTGGGGGAGTGTAGAGAGCATATTGTGTTGTTACGCTATGTGCCAAGTTTAAGGGACTGATTCAAGCCAACTCCCGAATTCGGGTGTCTTCCCTTCCACCACACGCCTTGGACTCCATATTTTTTTCAAGGTGAGTATTTTAAGATAGGTTTTCGCTGTTCTGTATTTCCATCTTCTTCCCACTCCCCCTTTGCTGGGAAATGTGCTGCACGATCGACCCATTACTCTTTGCCCTCCATACCCAAAACATCTCCTGTCAGCTTGCAAAGCTTCTTTTCTTGCAAGCTTCTTCCTGGGCGCTGACCCAGACTGCTAGGAGCTGGAGCCACGTAGACGGGGCTGTTTTTATCTCTTGAGCCAGGTAATGGTGGACACTTTGCTGTCAAAAATTCAAATGTAGGCCAAAAAATAGTTATATTTCATTAAGCAGTTATTCATTGATAGTCGCTGAAACTCTACTCTGAGTACCTTTAAACGCTGAAAAAAAAAAGAATAAACCTACCTATATGGCACTTCTCCAACTATTGTGAAGGACTTAAAAACTCCAATACATGGATACTTTTTTTAAGATTTACTTATCTACTTGAGAGAGAGACAGCATGAGCGCGTGGCGGGGAGAGGCAGACAGAGAGAGAGAGAATCTTAACCAGGCTCTGCCCTGAGTGTGGAGCCCACAGAAGGGGGGCTGGGCCCCAAGATCCCGAGATCACACAGGACCTGAGCCAAAACCAAGGCTGGGAAGCTCAAATGACTGCCCCCCCAAGCGCCCTGGGGGCCCATACTGCTATCAAATACAGTAAACACTGATTGCTAGGAAAATGAAGTACAACAGGACCATGTAAAATCCAAACCCATTTTGAAAATTAGATACAATATGTCTAAAATTAGTCCAATTGCTGTAAGACTTTCTCAGTGTTTACTCTCAAGTTCTGCATTTATCTTGAACTAGAAACAAACAGTTCCAGTCAGTGACACACATATCTTGTGAGGAATGGGGTGCCTACCCCATAGTAATGTGTGTCCCACTCAGCTTAAGAAATAAGTGACTGCTCTGTGTGCCCCGTTGGCTCAGTCAGCAGAGCGTGTGACTCTTGATCTTGGGGTCATGAGTTTGAACCCCATGTTGGGTGTAGAGATTATTTAAGGGTGCCTGGGTGGCAGAATTGGTTAAGCATCTGCTTCTGGATTTTGGCTTAGGTCATATTCTCAGGGTTGTGAGACTGAGCCCTGCGTCGAGTTCCCCACTGGGCATGGAGCTGAAGAGTCTCTTCTTTCCCTACCGCTCGTGCTGTCTCTCTCTCTAAAATAAAGTGATCGCCACTTGCAGGGTCTGTTACTCTTCATCTCTGATGGCATCCCTTTCTTTCAGAGAGCTTATTCAATGCTGAATTTGAGTTTATCATTCCCATGCACCTCTTCATGAAAATATACACACACACACACGTGTATGTGTCTATTTATATATGGACGTGCTATCTGCCATGACTGCGTGTTACTTTTCTCGATGGCCACTGTGCTCGTGAGGCCCACGTGTGTGACAGCAGCAGCTCCGGTTATTTGGGGGCCATTTCCCGCAGGCCTGGTGACTAAATGTGAGGAGGAATTTAGGATTACTCCGACATTTTTTTAGAGCGGTTGGGGGGCAGTGCGTTGTTCTTAATTGAGATGAGAAAATAGAGGGATGCTTGGGTCATGGAGGGGGTTAAGCATCTGACTCGGTTTAGGTCCAGTCATGGTCTCGGGGTCCTGAGATTGAGCCCCATGTCGGGCTCTGTGCTACTGCAGTCTGCACTGGAATCCGCTCTCCCCCTCCACCTGAACCCCCCGCTCGCTCTCTCAAATAAATAAATATCTTTCTTTAAAAAAGGAGAAAATAGGGTAAAGAAGTGGGTTTGCGGGCACGCCACCCCGACTGGGGTAGGTTTGGCTGGAGACATGTGCAGGCATCCTGATGCAGACAGTGAGTGGTCGGAAAGGGCCCCGGGGGCTCGGGAGTGAGACAGATTCTGGAGGAGATGGAGGACCCAGACAACAGGCGAAGCACTGAGATGGCAGCAGGGGGTCTTGGGAAGAATGCATGGGAGTTAGCGGCGTACAGCTCACCCTGGGCAGCCAGGAAGGAGCAGCCAGCTAGCCAGAGACAAGATCCCCGCACAGGTAGATGTGCGGCACCGACGTGGCTAGAGATCCGCTGTTCTGATGACATTTGCTCTTTGCCAAATCAGACACTGGTAGTCAGAACTACTTGAATTACCCAAGAGTGCCAAGATCCTCCTCGTTTGTTGTTCCTTCTCTTTGGAAAGCCACGGCATCCGGTTCAGCATCAGGGACAGGAAAAAGGCAAGGAAGATCGCCTATCCAGAAGATCACAGGAGAAAGTAAGGAGCAGGCATCAGAGGACCCAAGGCGGTTCCATTAGGTAAAGCTAAAGGTTTCATTAATGCATTTCCATGGTTTGACCCTCTGCTGTCATGGAAAACTGAGAATTACGGACTTTCATGATTATTTTTGCACCATCACAGGGACCTGGTGAATATAATGTTAGGACTTATATTTTTGCCTGTGGTCCTCAAGCTGTCTGGCTAGGAAAGCTTCAGATACTGATTGATTTGTGATGATCTGTGGAAGTTACTTAAGAACACCGTTTTTGTCCAAATTGCTAAGGAATTGCTGAAGAAGAAAAACAAAGCTGGGGGCATCTCGTTACCTGACTTCAGCCTTTACTACAAAGCTGTGATTACCAAGACAGTGTGGTACTGGCACAAAAACAGAGAAATAGACCAATGGAACAGAGTGGAGAGCCCACATATGGACCCACAAATCTATGGTCAAATCATCTTTGACAAAGCAGGAAAAAATATCCAGTGGAAAAAAGACAGTCTCTTCAATAAATGTGCTGGGAAAATTGGACAGCTACATATAGAAGAAAGAAACTAGACCATTCTCTTACAAAGGCAAACTCGAAATGGATGAAAGACCTCAAAGTGAGGCAGGAATCCATCAAAATCCTGGAAAAGAACATAGGCAGTAACCTCTTTAACATCAGCCACAGCAACTTCTTCCAAGACATGTCTCCAAAGGCAAAGGAGACAAAAGCGAAAATGAACTTTTGGGACTTCATCAAAATAAAGAGCTTCTGTACAGCAAAGGAAACAGTCAACAAAACAAAGAGGCAAACCATGGAATGGGAGAGGATATTTGCAAATGATACTACAGACAAAGGGCTGATATCCAAGATCTATAAAGAACTACTCAAACTCAACATCCAAAAAGAAGATGAACACATCAAAAAATGGACAAGAGACATGAAGAGGTACTTCTCCATAGAAGATAAACAAATGGCTAACAGACACATGAAAAAATGTTCAGCTTCACTAGCTATCAGGGAAATTCAAATCAAAACCACACTGAGATACCACCTTACACCAGTCAGAATGGCCAAAATTAACAAGTCAGGAAATAGCAAGTGTTGGAGAGGCTGCGGAGAAAGGGGGACTCTCTTACACTGTTGGTGGGAATGCAAGTTGGTGCAGCTGCTTTGGCAAACAGTGTGGAGATTCCTTAAAAAATTAAAAATAGGGGTGCCTGGGTGGCTCAGTTGGTTAAGCGACTGCCTTCGGCTCAGGTCATGATCCCGGAGACCCGGGATCGAGTCCCACATCGGGCTCCCTGCTCAGCGGGAAGCCTGCTTCTCCTTCTCTCACTCCCCCTGCTTGTGTTCCCTCTCTGGCTGTGTTTCTCTCTGTCAAATAAATAAAAAAATCTTAAAAAAAATTAAAAATAGAGCTACCCTATGACCCTGCAATTGCACTACTGGGCATTTACCCCAAAGATACAGATGTAGTGAAAAGAAGGGCCATATGTACCCCAATGTTCATCGCAGCAATGGCCACAATCGCCAAACTGTGGAAAGAGCCAAGGTGCCCTTCAACAGATGAATGGATAAAGAAGATGTGGCACATATATACAATGGAATACTACGCCTCCATCAGAAAGGATGAATATCCAACTTTTGTAGCAACATGGACTGGATTGGAAGAGATTATGCTGAGTGAAATAAGCCAAGTAGAAAAAGTCAAGTATCACATGGTTTCACTTACTTGTGGTGCATAAGGGGTAATATAGAAGACAGTAGGAGAAGGAAAGTAAATGGGAAG
>PITA01015928.1:0-18110 GCA_004023965.1 Spilogale gracilis
GACTGGACTGGAAGAGATTATGCTGAGTGAAATAAGCCAAGAAGAGAAAGTCAGGTATCGCATGGTCTCACTTACTTGCGGTGCATGAGGGGCAAACTGGAGGACAGTGGCAGAAGGAAAGCAAATGGGAACTAGGGTAATCTAGGGAGGGAAACGAAACAACAGAGATTTTGAACACAGAAACAAACTGAGGGACTTGAGGGGGGTGGAGGGATGGGAGAGCCTGGTGGTGGGTACTGGGGACACCTAAAGCGGGGAGCACTGGGTGTGGGGAATGGGGAATGAATCTTGAAACACTGGAAAAAAAAATTTAGTAACAATAAAAAAAAAAGAATTTTTGCATCTCAGTTTATCAGATATTGGGCTGTAGTTTTCTTTTCTTGTAATGACTTTGTCTAAATTTGGTATTAGGATAATGCTGGCCTCATAGAATTAATTAGTAAATATCTATCTTCCTCTGTTTCTGTCTTCTGAAAGACTGTAGATAACTGGCATAATTTTCCCTTAAACAGTGGGTAGAATTTACCAGTGAACGCATTTGAACCTGGTGCTTTCTGTTTTGAAAGGTTATTAATTACTGATTCAATTTCTTTAATAGATATAAGCCTATTCTAATAGCTTATTTTTTCTTATGTGAGTTTTAAACAGATTATGTCTTTCCAGAAATTGTTCATTTGATCTAAGTTAACCAATTTGTGTGTATACAATTGTTCACAGTATTACTTTATTATTCTCTAGATGTCCATGATATCTGTAGTGACATTCCTTTTTCATTTTTGGTATTAGCTATTTGTGCTTCTTTCTTTTTTCTTATATAGCCTGGCTAGAGGCTTATTAATTTCAGTAATCTATTCAAGAACCTGCTTTTGGTTTGCTGAGTTTCTCAACTGATTCCAGTTTCCAATTTCAATGATTTCTACTCTAATTTTTATTATTTCTTCTCTTTTGTTTACTTTGGACTTAATGTGTTTTACTTTTTGTACTTTCCTAATGGAGAATGTTAGCAAATTAATTTTTATCTTTCTTCTTTTCCAATATATACATTCAAAACTATAAATTTTCCTATAAGCACTGCTTTCACTTCATGCCACAAATTTTGTTTTGTTTTCATTTCCATTAGTATCAAGTAAGGAGCCAAAGCAAAACTTTCTTCTCTTCCTTCCCACTGAGCAGCTTGCCCAAGACGCTATTTCAATTTTGATAGCCCATTTACAGGCCAAGCCCCGCATACTCCCTGAAGTCACAAAAATGTGAGGACTCCCACCCTCACCCCACCAAATGACTAAGATCACTCTCAGACTTATCCACACTAAGCCTCCAGCAATTCATCAATTACACTTCACATTTTCCAATACCAATATTGGCTCCCCCTGAGGTAGGTTTTTGCTCCAGTAAGTTGTGATTTTCTGTATTTGTCTAACTCCAATTCTAGGGTCATTGGTTTGCCATGTGATCTCAATTCTCTGAGAGATCTAAGAAGAGTTTTTGATTTCTCAGTTTGCTCAGCTTTTTACTCGTTAGGATGGACAGACAGCTTTCAATCTCCCTATATGTCAGACCAGAAACTAGCAAACTAGGAAGGTATCACAAAAATGTAAATGTTTCTTTCCAGAAGATAGACAATGTATCTACAATAGGGAAAAGAAGATTAACTCTTTGCTAAAAGCATTCTTTCACTAAAAAAATGCTTGTCCCATTCCAAGCAAAAGTTCTATTATATACAAAGGCCTGGAGTCAAGAAAGAGAACAGTCCTTTTAAGAAAATGCAAATGCTCCATAAGATTGGAATGAGACTTGTGTGGTGGAATAGCAGAAAATAAGAATGTAGATGTAAGTAGGAATCATGTTATGCAGAAACAGGCTGGCCCAGCTAGAGTTTGGATTTTATACCTTTCTCAGCCCTTGAAGACTTTCAAATAGTAGAATGACATTTATTTCCTTCTCATCCACTGCATTCAAAAATTACTAAAGGATGAAAGAAAAGGGCATGAACTGATGTATGTTTCAGAAAGATCACTAAGGGGTCATTAGTTAGAACTGCATTAGATTCAGGGGCCTAACAACAAAGACATCAGATGTGAGACTTCTTCAGAAACTCTGTAAGACATGATGACAGCAAACTAAAGGCGGCAGCAATGGGGGAGGGGAAGCGGAAAGAGACGGATGAGGAGATAGAGAGAGAGAGAGAGAAAGAAAGGGAGAGAGGGAGAACAGGCACAAGATATGGGAGGTATTTTGGGTTTGGTGACATTTTGAATGCAGTCAGGGAAAAGTTGTGATTTCCACGTTTCTGGCTTGGGGCAAGAAGGTAGGGGTCCCTGGGTGTTTGGTCAAGCATCTACCTTTGGATCAAGTCATGATCCCAGAGTTCCTGGGATGGAGCATACATCAGGCTACCTGCTCATTGGGGAGTCTGCTACTACCTCTGCTTTTCACCCCACTCTCTCTCCCTCCTTCTCTCTCCCATAAATAAATAAAATGGAAGGGGAGGGGAGGGGAAAGGTAGGGAGGAGAGAGTAGGGAAGGGTAGGGGATGGTGGTGCCACAGACAGAAGGAAGATTAACTTTAAGGAGAAGAGATGACAAAATGAGTTTTAAACAAGTCGACTTTGAGATAACTATGAGATATCCTAATGGAGACAGATGTCTAGTAGTCAGTTGTATGGCCAAGCCTGGAGTTCACCACAGCCATCCTATATAAAAAGAAGTTAAAAGCCATGATGTAAAATGGAGTGTGGAGTGAAGGGAAAGTCGTTTGGCAGAATTGTTTTTTTAGATCACCAGCACTTACAATACATACTGAGCAAAAAGAGCCATGAAAGAGACCATGAAGCAGAGGAAGAGAGTGATCTGGAAGAGCTATTTAAAAAAAAAATCAGCATTCACAACAATCATTGCTTAAGAGAAACTGGCAAATACTCCATCTTCCCTCTTTCTCCACTCTGGCCACTCCTAAACCACACCACATCAAACACGTCCACGTCCACGTACGGAAGGCTTTGCACTCACTCGTGCCCTTCCTCTCAAAGTTCTTTCCCTGTATCCTACCGACCGCCCAAACTCCTACTCACTCTTCAGGAACAGCTGGAATAGGGTATGGGAAGTTTCCCGAATGAGTACGTCCTTTGTGTCCCCTTTACTACTCTTCTCACAGCTCAGTTTCCCGCTCTATTAGAAAGTCCTCTGAAGGGCTAGATCTCACGTTGTCGTCCCTAGATGCAGGGCATAGGAAGTGTGTAGAAGGAGCACAAAAAAAAGAAACAGTCCTGGGGCGCCTGGGTAGCTCAGTTTGTTAAGTGGCTGCCTTCGGCTCAGGTCATGATCCCAGAGACCCTGGATCGAGTCCCACATCAGGCTCCCTGCTCAGCGGGAAGCCTGCTTCTCCCTCTCTCACTCCCCCTGCTTGTGTTCCCTCTCTGGCTGTGTTTCTCTGTCAAATAAATAAAATCTTAAAAAAAAAAAAAACAGTCCTGTTTCTCAGTGCTTCCAGTTAAATTCCTGGTTCCTCCCATTCCGTATTTCTCCTTCATAAGCCTTATTCGACGCTGCCTGGGCTAAAGGTACAGTGGGAAAACCCCTCCGGAACACTGATGTTTCACATTCTGCCCGACCGCCTCGCGAAACCCCTGCAGCGTGAGGAAACCACCTGCGCGCTCGGTAAGGCGCAGGCAGCGCCCAGGTCAGGCCCCGCCCAGCCCAGGCCACGCCCATCTCAGGGCCGGCTCTTCGCGACCAAAGAGGCCTAGAAAACCTCAAGTTCACGCTCCGCCCCCGCTGCCGGCGGAGGAGGAACCACGCCAGGGGCACGCCCCGCCCACGTGCCGGGTACCGTGGGTCCCACCCCGGATGTCCGTCCCTAGCTGACCTAGTCGGAGGCCATGGCGAACCAGGTAGGGCTACCCGTACCGCGCGACCGAATCCGAGGAAGGAGGGGACACGGGGACAGCGTAAGATGGAGCCGGGCCGCTGATTGTGCGGGGCGCGCGGGGCTCGGCCCGTAGACAGTCATGAGTGCGGGATCCGAAACGGTGCCTTGGGCGAGCTGCTCTGCGGGAAGGAAGGGAAAGAATCTTTGTTTCAGCTCCTTACTTGAAAGGTTCCGCTGCTTCTGGGGCAGTGGAGCGGGGTGGGGGTGGGAAGAAACGGAAAGTGGGGGACGGGGTGGTCGGTAATGGTTTAGGAGCTCCTGTGCTTTGCGTATGTTAAAATAACTAACTTGCCTGAGGTCTTACTTGGAGGTAGCAAAACCCGTGCTTCAAACCCGTAAGATAGCAGTGTTTCATGATTGTAACTCATAATTGAACAGTTATGGTGACACCAAAGAACGTATTTGGGGAAGACACCTAGGTCCCTTTCAGTAATAACATTTTTGAGCATTTAAGGCACCAGAAGTTTATATCCTTTTAACCCTTCCGTGACACTTCTGCGAGGTTTTGTCTCCATTTTACAGACCAAAAATTGAGGCATAGAGGTCTGGCGTGCTTAGTGGTCACTTTAAGATAGCCAGGATTGGGGTCCAGGTCTGTCCCTGTGCGAGGAACTATTCCAGGTTCCTGAAATATACATTTGACAATGAAGAAAGGCAGAAATACACAATAACATGAATAATTAAAGTTACTTGGTGTTTTAATGTTTTGCAACTTTGGAAATTTTCTAGAAAGATTGAGGACCTTAAGTGTTGAAGTTGAGAAGAAATGGTAAACTCTAGACGATCTTTTAGACTTAACACATTGCAAGTTGTTTTTCCTTATTACCAAGTGTCTTTTTTGGAAGAAGGTGAAAAATTACAATCCTGTGATAGTTCAAATGTTGAAGTAGGGCAGTTGTCTATGGATTTGGAGTGGAGCCTTTTTTGCTTAGAATTGTCATTGAAAGGAAAATGTTACTCTTTGAAACGTTCCTGAAATGAGAAGGGGCATAAAAACTTAGATTATAGATGAATTATTTATTCACATTGCATAAGTTCTCTAGGATCCATGACTATTCTGAATTTGACCTTTAGGACTTTTTTTGAGCTTTAATGGTCCAGTGAGTTGGAACAGATTCTAATGCAGTGTCTGAATTGTTTCACCATTAGATTTAATATCTACACTTCAATTTTAAAAGCAAATAAATTCCAGCCTCAGTTTACACAAGCCACTCATCTCTCTATATAATTCAACTCTCCTTTTTCTCCAGTCTTTGTTCTACTGCTACTAATAAATATTGATTTGTTTTTGCAAAACTACACAATACCAAGGACTGTATTATGGACTTCATTTTCATTTACTTCTCGCCATAGCTTTTTGTAATTTTAGGTGTTTTATCATTATTTATAACTCTCATCCTTTGGTATCCTATTTAAAAATGAAGTTTTTTTCAAATCCACCAACCAAAGTTAACTCTCTTTCTCCACCTTGTGCATTCTGCAGCACTTTATGCCTCTCCCTTTACACCTGTTGGAATTGTTGACTTTCAAATCTGTCTCCTATAAACCCGGCAGTTTGCAACCTTTATTCTGTCAACACATTTCATAAGCATTATGTGAACTAGTCAGAACTTTCCTGCAGGGGTTGGAGGTGTAGCAAAATAGGTGAAGGAGATTAAGAAATTCAAACTTCCACTTACAAAATAAAGAAGTCATGGAAATGTGAAGTACAACATTGAAAAGAAAGTCAATACAATATTGTAATAACTTTGTATGGTGACAGGTGATAACTACACATACTGTGGTGATCGTTTCCTTATGTATATAAACATCAAATCATTATATTGTACACCTGAAACTAATATAATATTCAGTATTCAATGTAATAATATAATATTAACCATGCTTCAATTAAAACAAATTTTTTTTAACTCCTTACACCTAATTCTGTGGTAAAGGAGGAGTGTACTGACTAGAATTTCTAAGGCAATGCTGTGCTATAGAAATATAATACAGGAGCCATGTGTAATTTTTCTTTTTTTTTTAAGATTTTATTTATTTATTTGACAGAGAGAAACACAGCTAGAAAGTAAACACAAGCAGGGGAAGTGAGAGAGGGAGAAGCAAGCTTCCCGCTGAGCAGGGAGCCTGATGTGGGGCCTGATCCCAGCACTCCAGGATCATGACCTGCGCCGAAGGCAGATGCTTAACTACTAAACCATCCAGGCCCCTGTAATTTTTATTTTTCTAGTTGCCACATTAAAATTGGATAAAAACTTAATCCATTATACAGTAATCCCCCCCCAGCCCCTTATTGGCTGTTTCAGTTACCCAAGGTCAACTAGAGTCCAGAAGCTGGTGACCTTCTTTCTGACCTATTGTCAGAAGGTCAGTAGTGGCCTAACGCTACATCACAGTGCCTCTGTCACCCACTTCATGTCACCTCATGTAGGCATTTTATCGACTCACATCACCACAAGAAGGGTGACTACATACAGTACAATAAGATATTTTGTGAGACCATATTCACATAATTTATAGTTGCTCTGTTTTTTTGTTAATTTCTTATTGTGCCTAATTAATAAATTAAACTTTATCACAGGTATGTTTGTATAGGAAAAATATAATAGTTTCAGACATCCACTGAGTGTCTAAGAATGTATCCTCCACAGATAGGGAAGAATTACTGCATTCAAGTTACTCTCTTGACATATAATTAATATTTTTTAAATGTTAAAATACTTCTACTTTTTTTGTACTAAGTCCTCATAATCTGGGTAACTTTTACACCTACAGTTTATATCAGTTCAGACTGGCCATTTTCCAACCTCTCAATAGCGCATGTATTGAATGGCTACCGTATTGTAGAGCACAGCTGAAAGGAGTAGATGTAGTATTTTAAAGTTCCCACCTTCTGGTACTCCTTATGCTTCTTCCCACTTTGCAGTTTTGCAGTAAACCAGTGTCAACTTAAACCACCCTTAGCAAAGGAATACTCTAGGGTACATGTTAAGCATTCAGATTCCTTGGGTCCTATGCCAGACCTACTGAATCAGATTGTCTTGGGACCTGTATCTTTTTTTTTTTAAGATTTTTATTTATTTATTTATTAGAGAGCAGAGTGAGGGGGAGAGAGAGCACAAGCAGGGGTGAGGGACAAATGGAAAAAGGCAAACGGACTTGCTGAGCTGAGAGTCCAACATGGAGCTCAGTCCCAGGACTCTTGAGATCTTGACCCATGCCGAAGGCAGACAATTAACTGACTGAGCCACCCAGATGCCCCTGGATTGTGTATTCTTGATGTGCTTCTGCTTATGCATTGTAGAAGGCCATTAAATATTTGGTTAATAAAACTTTTTTTTAAAGATTCTATTTATTTATTTATTTATTTGACAGAGGGAGAGATCACAAGGAGGCAGAGAGGCAGGCTGAGAGAGAGGAGGAAGTAGGCTCCCTGCTGAGCAGAGAGCCTGATGCTGGCCTCGATCCCAGGACCCTCAGATCATGACCTGAGCTGAAGGCAGAGGCTTTAACCCACTGAGCCACCCAGGTGCCCAAAACTTCTTAACCAAAAGAGACTTTTATATCTGACCATGTGGTCATCTCAATTAAAATTTTTCAGTGAACATTATTTATATGAAATCTAAAAACATGCAAAATAGTTCTCCATATCACTTCAGGGTATGGAGTTTTTGTGTATGATATACTTTCTAAGATTAGCATTTCTCAGGATCTGAGCTAATAAGTGGTTCATTACTAGTGCAGGAGGCTAAACAACTTGCTCTCTCTTTTCCCCATTTCAGGTTATCAAGTGCAAGGCTGCAGTTGCCTGGGAGGCAGGAAAGCCTCTCTCCATAGAGGAGGTAGAAGTGGCACCCCCAAAGGCTCATGAAGTTCGAATTAAGGTAATGATACATGTAAGGCAGTGGAAGAGAAGACTTACAGTTAGGTCTCTGGGTAGGTGAATCCTCTGAGGATAAATCCCAAAGGCCAGTGTCAAGGAGAAGGTATCGAGCTGAACTCAGCAGCCTTCCCCAGGGTCTCTGGGATTATTACAATTTATGTTCCGTAGCCTGTGTTTAAGATGAATTTGTAAGATGCTCCACTTTCTCCTGATCCCATGACTTATAATGTATAATGACACTTTAGAAACCAAAATAGAAATGGTCTTCCGTTTTGTTAAAGAAGGTTTTAAATAAGATTTGGGAAGAGGCTCCTGATTTGACTGGAGCAACAAGCAAGTGAAGTCCACTTTCTTAGAGGGCTTTAAAATGTACTGACCGCTACAGGCAAGGCCAGGGTTCAGGGGACCTGTCAGTCTAGTCCTACTTAACCTGTGCTGTAGCAAAGAAAGAAAGTTACCCAGGGGAAGAGGGCTGTCCCACAAGGCAGTCACCTGGATATTTTTAGCATTCTACTCTGTTGTTTTTGATGCAAAATTAATACTTTAAAGTAGTGACCACTGAGTAAAACTAACATTGTAGAAAAAGTAAGCTTTTTTTCTGCTGTGGATTAAAGTACACCTTCCCCACCCCACCTTCAAACGCTCATGCTCCCAGGGATCAAATATCAAGTGGAGGAGCCCAGGGCCAAATATCTTTTCAAGATCCTATTTAACCCACACCCAGGAATCTGAAATCTTACACAGTTTATATGTTTATCTTTAAGTTCAGAAATTAACCTGATTGTGATTTTGCCACTGAAAAAGAAAATGTGTCCTGCGATGTACTAAGATGAGCTATATGGGAAGCTACTAACAAATAGCAGGTTTATAGGTGAGAAACAAGCATAAATACAAACATTCCACAATTTTTTTTTTTAAGATTTTATTTATTTGAGAGAGAGAGTGCACAAGCAGAAGGAATGGCAGAGGAAGAGAGAGAAGCAGACTCCCCACTGAGCAGGGAGCCAGACGTGGGGCTGGAGCCAGACTTGGGACTCGATCCCAAGACCCTGGGGTCATGACCTGAGCTGAAGGCAGGGCTTAACCAACTGAGCCACCCAGGCTTTTAGTGCTTAGAAAGAGAAGCTACATTTTAAAAGAAATCAAGAAAGATTTCTTTCTTGTGCTTGTAGTGCTTAGAAAGAGAAGCTACTTTTTAAAAACCAGAGAGATGGGAATAAAGGATGGTTTAAGTAGAAATTTTGTGTGGCTGCTCAAAAGGAAGTCAGTTTCACGAAAAGCTCTGAATTTGGGTTTAGAATATGCAGCGTGTCATATTTCAGAAGTAGGCCATACCTCCTTAAAAATCACAATTGTCAGCAGTCCGGAGGATGCCAGCAGTGAAGTGGGCCCCACCTGCTTTGTACATGGGTCATGTTCCTCTCTACATCTGGAGGCACAGGGCCCATAAAATCACCGTGTTTACTTGCTCTTGCTAGCCCGTGCTAGAAAGGAGGTAGATACACATTTTCCTTTGCATATTACTTTTATGGATCACTAAAAAATGCTGTCAATTCTAATTGTTCAGATACCATAGGTTGTAAGCACATGCTGATTTTAAAGATGTTAAAATATCAAAGAAATGTACCTTAAAATCAGTGAAATATGGTATTAAAAATGCCTTGCCTTTGACCTATATGCCCCTCTGAGTTGCATGCAGACCCACTTACAGGCGCCTTACTGTCCTGTTAGATTATGGCCACTGCAGTTTGCCACACTGATGCCTACACCCTGAGTGGGGCTGATCCTGAAGGGAGTTTCCCAGTGATCCTGGGACATGAAGGTGCTGGAATTGTGGAAAGTGTTGGTGAAGGAGTTACTAAACTGAAGGCAGGTAAGGAGGATGTTTGAACCACTTAACTTCATAATGTCAACTTATTTCTACAAGGAAATTACATTTCCAATAAGCTGTACATTGTTTCTTCATGAGCAAGTTATCACCTGAGTCATTTGTCAAGAATGATTTTATTCCTTACCTGGGAAACACAAATATTGGAGACTTTTTTTCTTTTGGATTTTGCAGACTACTGTTCATCTGAAACTATTGCCAAAGCCAGTTTTGACCAATTAAACAAGAATTTTTAAAGAGTCATCAAGTGAGTCTGTATTTCGAAGACCATGACCTTGTTTTCCAGCTACAATTTTCAGAGCTTCATTTCAATCAAAATTTTGAAAACTTGTATTTCTTGTATAGTCAGTGGTGTCTGAATGATGTTAAGTTGAAGTTGTTGACTTTGCAAAGCCACAGGAGTTGACAGGAGTGGGAGTTTACAGGGGCTGATGTATCCATTTAGAAACAGATGCTCCCTATTCAGGATAATGTCTTTGCATTTCTTTCCCAGGTGATACTGTCATCCCACTTTACATCCCACAGTGTGGAGAATGCAAATTTTGTCTAAACCCTAAAACAAACCTTTGCCAGAAGATAAGGTTAGTATCTTTGTTATTCTTTTCTTAAAATAATAAGTAATTGTGTGGCAGTCTGTATAGAATATTCTACATGCACTATTTCATACCTGTATCCCCGTTTTCATGGATGAGAAAATTAAGACACAGAAATTAAGTTGTTTACCCACTATCATAACTGTTAGATAAAACAGAATTTTCGGAACCCATTCTCCTTCCATAACACTAGGCTAAGTATGCCAAATATATATTAAGGAGGGATGTGCTTATGAAATTAAATGAAATCATGTAATAAGCCATTTTATTGTCCATGAAATCCAAGTAATAAAACTCATAGGTTACAGGTGCCTGGGTGGCTCAGTGGGTTAAAGCCTTTGCCTTCAGCTCAGGTCATGATCTCAGGGTCCTGGGATCCAGGCCCGCATCGGGTTCTCTGCTTGACAGAGAGCCTGCTTCCTCCTCTCTCTCTGCCTGCCTCTCTTATGATCTCTCTGTCAAATAAAAATAAATAAATAAATAAAATCTAAACGACTCATAGGTTACTAGGAAGACCAAAAGAGATAACATAACCCCTTGATACAGACAAGGTGGTTACTTTATTGTAATAAGGTAGCAGCACTTAATTACTATTTTGAGGCAGTTTAAGATCTCCATGTATTCACCTTTTTTTATTCTTCTTGAGGTAGAACATATAAAGTCCTTAGTCTATAAATCTTAAGTGTACAGCTCCAGGAATTGTTACGTATATACACACCTAATGGTTATAACCACCCAGATCAAGATTCCAGCACCCTGTGGAGTCATTCATTATCCCCTCCACGTCAGTACCTGCCTCCCTCAGAGGGAACCACTTTTCTGGTTTCTTTTGCTACAGGACTTCATATAAATAGAATCACAAACTATGTACTCTTTTTTTTTTTTTTTTTTTTTTTTGGTTTCTTTCATTCATAATGTCTGTGAGATGTATCCAAGTTGCTCTGTGCATCAGTTCCTTTTGTTGCTCTGCCACGTTTCATTCATTTATCTCTATTTATCCATTCCCCTGTTGTTGGACATTTAAGTTGCTCCTTAAATGTTTGGGGCTGTCAGGATTCATGCCGCTGTGAACATTCTTGTGCATTTCTTGTAGTGAATATATACACTACTTTCTCTTGGGTATTTTCCTACAATTGGAATTGCTAAGTGTAATACTGTGATTTCATTTAGAAGACCAAATTTATATTTCTCTTATGTATTTAGTGTTCTGCCATGGTTTCTGGCTCATAGCTACTAAAAACTCTTGGAATTTCCTGTGATATGGGCTAGAAAGGTGTCTTTGTCATATTAGCAAAGGTGACTTTTGGAAAACCGTTAGGAAACCTATGAAGGGCCTGGCCTTTGGTAGGGGAAAAGGGGCTATTACGGTTGATCAGCCAATGGCTAATGACTTAATCAATCATGACTGTAATTAAGCTTCCATAAACCACAAAAGGACTGGGTTCAGAGAGCTTTGGGGCTGGTGAACACATGGAGATTGGGGAGAATAACATACCTGGAGAGCATGTAGGAGCTCCACAGCTTTTCCCCATACCTCCTATGCAACTCTTCATCTGGCTGTTGATTCATATTCTTTATCCTATCCTTTTATAACAGAAGTGTTTCCATGAGTTCTGTGAGCTCCTCTGGGGAATTAAAAGAACCTAAGGAGGAAGTCTGTGGAACCTCCAATCTGTAGCCTGTGGGTCAGAAGCATGGGTAACATGGGGTACCTGGGTGGCTCAATCAGTTGAGCTTCCTACACTTGGTTTCAGCTCAGGTCATGATCTCGGGGCCATAGGATCAAGTCCTGTGTCAGGATCTGCACTTGGCGCCAAGTCTGCTTGAGATTCTCTGCCTCTTCCTCAGCCCCCTCCCCAACTTGTGTGCACATATGCATCTGCACACACACTCTTCTCTCTCAGATAAAATCTTAAAAAAAAAAAAAAAAGGCCCTGGTAACAGTCTGGAGCTGCACTGGCTTCTGAAGTAGAGGGTAGGGGATAGTCTTGGAGGATTGAGCTCTTAATCTGTGGAACCTGATGGCTATCTCCAGGTAGTGTGCCAGAATTGAGTTGAATTCTCAGATATGCTACTGGTGTCCAAGAATCATTCAGTGTTGTCGGTGAGGGAACACACACCCCCACACACTGGAATTAGGTCCATGACATAGAAGATTGAGTCATATATGGAAAATCCAAGTGTTCTCCTATTTGTTTTCTAGTGCCATTGATAAAATTGGTTTATATTTTGGGGAAACAAGATTGCATTTACTGTATGACCTAAGTCCAGTTAGTTTTGGCAAAGCTAGAACTAAATCTTGTTTTGAAAGGTAATTTCAAACACTGTTTGAAAGCTTAGGACCTATCAAGTATAATAATGGTAATGGACTTTTTGTGGCTGGCTGTAGCCTTTTAGAGGGACAGGTCCTTTCTTTCTTTCTCTTTTTTTATTTTATTTATTTATTAGAGAGAGAACGTGAGAAGGGGGAGGGTCAGAGGGCGAAGTAGACTTCCCGCTGAGCAGGGAGCCGGATGTGGGACTCGATCCCAGGATTCCAGGATCATGACCTGAGCCTGAGGCAGTCGCCCAACTGAATGAGCCACCCAGGCACCCAGGACAGACCCCTTCAAAGCATAAAATATATCCCATGTCACGTTTTGTTTAAGAAACTCCTCTGGGACAGAAGTGATTTCTTATATTAAGGAAGGCTAAACAAACTTAAGTTGTTCTCTTAAAGATATAGCAGTTATGTTGTAGAGCTTTGTCACATAGTTTTTTGTTTCTGGTCATATTTTTCTCTCAAAGGAAATGTATTTACTCTTGAATTTAGAGGCAATCTATTTTCTCTTCATTGATGTACTTGTTTATTCTGTGTATTCCAAAAGATTAGCGTAGGAATGTACATCAAATTATAGCACATTGTTTTTACTAAAAATAACAACTATTTATTAAATACAATGTGCAGGCACAATGCTAATGCCTTACATAACTCCTCATTTGATTTTTATAGCAATCTATGAGGAAGATATGATTGTTTCCCCCCATTTTCTAGTGAGGAAACTAAGACACAAAGGTTAATTAACTGGCCCAAGATCACACCGGATTTGAGCCCAAAATGTGTTTGGCTTTAGAGCCTGTACTCCTAAGCAGGATGTTACATTACCTATTTAGAATGTCAAAAATAATTTTTTATTCCATTTATCATACTGGTTGCCTTTGTAAGTTTTTTTTTCTTTATCCTTCATTATTACTAACTACAAAGGCAAAAAACAGAGAAAGAAAGGATAACTTGAATCCTTGAGGACTGTTTTGAAAAAAAAAAAAAAAGCCTCCTTGAAAGATTTAAATTAGCCAGTGTGGCTATTTTCATTATCTGATCTACGTAATTGCTCATAATCTCTGCTTCTGCAGATTGTGGTTTTGGGTTCTATGCTTTCAGAAGTTATATTTGCTCATCGTTTTATGATGGAATTTTAAAATTATTTCATCTGATCCATAAGTTGTATCTGTTAAATTTATTTCAGTAGCCACAGTAAGACCCAGAAGGATATTGAATGTTGGAAAATGTCTTTCTTAAGTTTCCCGAATTAGGCATTGCTGAAAGGTGCTAAATTATTCATAAATAATTAGAAACTAGACTTTGGGGGGCACCTGGTGGCTCAGTTGTTAAGCGTCTGCCTTCAGCTCAGGTCATGATCCTGGTGTCCTGGGATCGAGCCCTGCTTCAGGCTCCCTGCTTGGCGGGAAGCCTGCTTCTCCTTCCCTCACTCCCCCCTGCTTGTTGTGTTCCCTCTCTAACTGTGTTTCTCTCTGTTAAATAAGTATGTAAAATCTTAAAATAATAAAAAAAAAAAAGAAAAATTAGACTTTGGGGGTCACCTGGATAACACAGTTAGTTAATTGTCCGATTTTTTGTTTTCAGCTCAGGTCCTGATCTCAGGGTCATGACATGAGCCCCACATTGTGCTCCATGCTAAGCAGAGTCTGCTTGAGCTCTCCCTCTCCCTCTGCCCCTTCTGCTCATGTGAACACGTGCTCTGTCTGGCAGATGTGCGCTGTCTTCTCTCTCTCTCTAAAATCTTAAAAAAAAAAAAAAAGAAGTTAGACTTTGGGTCATAGCACACTTTTTTTTTTTTTAAAGATTTTATTTATTTGACAGAGAGAAACACAGCCAGAGAGGGAACACAAGCAGGGGGAGTGAGAGAGGGAGAAGCAGGCTTCCCACCAAGCAGGGAGCCCGATGTGGGCCTCGATCCCGAATCTCCGGGATCACGACCTGAGCTGAAGGCAGTCGCTTAACCAACTGAGCCACCCAGGCGCCCCCATAGCACACTTTTCTATCTATGTGTCATATTTAAAATTGATGTCTTTTTCCTGTGCATTTTGGGAAACCTGATTTTACCCTGCCGTTTTCCTTTTTTATTTTCTTTAGAGTTACTCAAGGGAAAGGATTAATGCCAGATGGTACTAGCAGATTTACTTGCAAAGGAAAGACAATTTTACATTACATGGGAACCAGCACATTTTCTGAATATATAGTTGTGGCTGATATCTCTGTTGCTAAAATTGATCCTTTAGCACCTTTGGATAAAGTCTGCCTTCTGGGTTGTGGCATTTCAACTGGTTACGGTGCTGCTGTGAACACTGCCAAGGTAAGAGACTGGCCTGGATTTTAGCTTCTGCCTTCTAATTTGATACAGTAGAGTTTTGCTAGAATTGTGAACTTGGCCTGGTGTGTAAGAAATCTAGTGATTTCCTTTACATTTGTGCAACGAGTACCTAGTAGACTATCTTTACTCTTAGGTGGAGCCTGGCTCTACTTGTGCCATCTTTGGCCTAGGAGGAGTTGGATTGGCAGCCATCATGGGCTGTAAGGTGGCGGGTGCATCCCGGATCATTGGTGTGGACATCAATAAAGATAAATTTGCAAGGGCCAAGGAGTTTGGAGCTTCTGAATGTATTAACCCCCAGGACTTCAGTAAGCCCATCCAGGAAGTGCTCATTGAAATGACTGAGGGAGGAGTGGACTATTCCTTTGAGTGCATTGGTAACGTGAAAGTCATGGTAAGTATGTTTCACTTCATTCCTTTTGTTTTCTCTAGCTTTATTGTAAGAATAGAGCATAGAAGACATACACAAAATATTTGTTAATTGACTATTTATATTATTGGTATCAACAGTAGGCTGGCTATTAGTTAAATTTTGGGGGAGTTAAATGTGAATTTTCAACTGTGCGGGGGATGAGTGCCCCAACACCCGGGTGTTGTTCAGGGGTTAGCTGTACATCCACTTTACTAACCTTGAGCAGCACCTTCTCTTAAGCTCAGTTTTCTCTTGTGTAAAATGCAGACAGTAATGACACATCCTTGACAGCGACTACATGCCCAGCAGGAGGATTACTCTTCTCCACAGGCTTCCTTTATTAAAGTCTTCAGAAATTTGAACTAGGATTTATTTTACAAACTAGACAGCAGGGGGCATCTGGGTAGCTCAGTCTATTGAGCATCTGCCTTTGGCTCAGGGCTAGTCCTGGGAATGAAGCCCCCATGTCAGGCTCCCTGCTCCACAGAGAGCCTGCTTCTCCCTCTGCCTGCCGTTTCCCCTGTTTGTGCTGTGTGTGTGTGTGTGTGTGTGTGTGTCAAATAAATACATAAAATCTTAAAAAAAAAAAAAAAAAGGAAATAAAAGCTTTAAAATTCTTTCATTTTGTGTTACTATTTAGCCAGGCTAATAATTTTTTCCAAAAAACTGTTGAATGAAATTACGTTACTAAATATTCAGTATGAACATTTTGTTGTGATTTTCTTAAAAATCTCTGTGCCACCACTCTCTCCCCCCAGAGATATTTTGCTGATATTCTCAGCGAAATGCACTGACTTCTGTGATTTGGTCCTATCTCTGCCTGCAGAGAGCAGCACTGGAGGCCTGCCACAAAGGCTGGGGTGTCAGCGTCGTAGTTGGAGTAGCTGCTTCCGGGGAAGAAATCTCCACTCGCCCATTTCAGCTGGTAACAGGCCGCACGTGGAAAGGCACTGCTTTTGGAGGTAATAAAGTAGATTTTCCTAGACTAACTTCTCATCATAAGTCGTTGCATAGTTATTTTTAATGGGAGGGTTTCACATCAGTATTCACCCCTGGAGCTGGAGAGATGCTTAGCTTCCTGTGAAGCTCAAGATCACAATCCACATACACACAAAAATTAGTATCCTGTTGGTGAGGTAATAGTGAGGGTCAGGCAGAAGTGAGAAGTTGGTTCCAGGTTATGCAAACAGTAGTGTCAGCCACACTGTTGTGAACTTAAAGAGATTATCAGCATTTCTAATCACCTTCCCATGTGCAGCTATTGCTGGATGTGATTATATCTCTATCTACATAGTACTGACTTCAGCAGTAACCAATACAAAGTCTTAAAGTGAAAATACTATTTTTTTTTTAATTTATTTATCTGACAGAGAGACAGCAAGAGAGGGAACACAAGCAGGGAGAGTGGGAGAGGCAGAAGCAGGTTTCGCACCAAGAAGGGAGCCTGATGTGGGGCTCGATCTCAGTACACTGGAATCATGACCTGAGCCAAAGGCAGATGCTTAACGACTGAGCCACTCAGGCGCCCCTGAAAGTACTTAGACCAAACCTTATAACAGAATTGAAAAGCTGCCAGACTGATTTTTCCCTTTTGTGACCCTATAAAATACATGGTTGGTTGGGGTTGCCTAACTACTGGTAGAATGCTGAAAAATCATTTCCATCTTTTTCATGGTTGCTCAGCTAGGAAGCACAAATCCTGCTTTTATATCCCAATAATTATGAATGAATAAAATCGTGAATGAATGAAATCTTAAGTTTTTATAGGTTTTTAAATATATATACATACACATGTATATTCTCACCACTGTTTTAGGAGGTAGAAAATCACATAGCATGAGTTTTTGGTCTGTATTTAAAAGTGTCTCTTAAGATCCCCATCTTCATACTACGTTCACTTTTTTGAAGGCCAGAGGAAAAAAATCAGGAAAGTGTGAGGGGTTTGGCCAAAGTTTACTGTCTTTATACGACAGAATTCCCCATAAAAAAAAACATCAAGGTGCGCCTGGGTGGTGCAGTCAGTTGTGTGTCTGACTCTTGGTTTCAGCTCAGGTCATGATCTCAGGGTTGTGAGGTCAAGCCCTGCATTGGGCTCAGCTCAGTCTGCTTACAGATTTTCTCTCCCTTTGCCCCTTTCCTGACTCAGATGAGCTCCCTCTGTATGTGCCTCTCTCTCACAAAGAAAATTTCTATTAAAAAAATGTAAAGCTGACTAAACTTGCCTTACCAACTAGATGTATGCCTCACTTGAGTATCTTAGAATAGACTTTGAAGGTCACACTTCCTCCCAGCTCCTTATCTGTATTTGAAAGGATATTCTAAGCCTGGGAAACTGAGCCAGGGAGTTTGATCCTAACCTTTTACTGAAGCCTCATCCTCCCAGCACATGCTGGTTGGGAAATAGCTGGGGCATTGGGGCCCAGTGGGTGTTGTTAAAATATGACCCACAGATGAAAATAGAAGTTTTGGTCTAGAAAATAGTGGTGGCTGTACTTGTCTTGGTTACCAGAAGATTTAGAAGAGAAAGAAAGAGGTGCCTGGCTGGCTCAGTGGGTAGAGCATGTGACTCTAGATCTTGGGGTCATGAGTTCAAGCCCCATGTTGGGTCCCATCCATCAATACTTTATATATATTTATATATACACATAACACATATTTATATATATATAAAACATATTTTTATATATATATAACACACACACATATACAGATACAAATATACATGCACACATATATATGTGTGTGTATATATAT